>CAUYQV010104634.1:0-15731 GCA_963574575.1 Galagoides demidoff | reverse complement strand
GGTGGAGCTCACCAAAGACTGACCCAGCCCCATGTCCCCCATGAAGCTACCCGTTGGGGGGGGGGGGGGGGGGGGGGGGGGGGGGGGGGGGGGGGGGGGGGGGGGGGGGGGGCGCGGGGGCGGGGGGGGGGGGGGGGGGGGGGGGGGGGGGGGGGGGGCGCCGAGACAGTGCCCCCGGTGGGCGGCCGAGCCAGGCTGCGGAAAGCCTCTCAAAGGCAGAGCTGCAGTTTGCCATTGAAGACCCTGGCTTTCTTTTCCATACATCTGCCTTCGCTTCATGCGTTCATTCTGTGTGTTGGGCACAGTTTAAGGCCAAGTTCTTGCCTTCAAGGAGCTTAAGATCTATTTTTGAGCACACAGGGCGGACGCAGATAACAGTAGAAAATCAAGAGAGGCAAATGGCATTAATGGCCAAATTGTATATAGTTCACGCTATACACGTACTTTTTTGACAGCTAGCGAAGGTTTGAGGAGCTTGGGTTTTGTTATGTTTTAGTGAATCCTGTTATTTAAAGACCTTGAGAAGAGAAGATGAGACAGGCGAATAACCCGAAATCAAAGTGAATTTCCTAACATTGACAAACTCATTCTCTTTTAAAAGGCAAACCTGCCTTCGTTTCTCTTCGTCTTAAACTGCCTTCTATTTTAACAGCACGTTCCACCAACAGTGGTAGTATTTCTTTTTGATATTAACATTATTGTACATGCCTCATTTTCAGCCTCATCCGTTGTTTTTTCAAAGATCTAGATTGTTACAGTGGTGGGGCATTTTCAGAATGGTTATGTTATGGGTTTCCCACCAACATTCCACACATGCGCCATGCATCTAACGTCTCGTTAGACGATGTAGCTGCTCCTTCCACCCTGCAGCTCAGAACTTTATGTAGAAGACATCAGAGGTGTTTTGGTGGACAGTACTTATAATACTTCTCAATTTCTTTCATGTTTTCTGGTTATCTTTAGATTTACTCTTTGTATCTAAGATTTTGAAGATACACACAAACAAAAGCAATGTATGAATACACAAAGGCAATGTGTTCACATGCACATTATTCTAAGTAATGGTCATTGCTATTTTTCTAAGACTGAGTTAGAGCAATCTTTCACCCCCTTAGAGAAATAAAGACCCAACCCAGAGTTGCTATGCTCTTTTGGTACATAAGAGCCTATTCAAGCCCCTCTGTGTACAGATTTCTGGTTGTTAGAATGCAGATTCTAGGAGGAGTGTAGAAGACAAGAGGTAATGGCCCAGTGGAGCTTTTCTAAAACATCCTGCCATGAGTCTTCCAGGAATGGCCATTATCTTTAGAATAACATCTGAGCTTACTCAAGGACCTTCATGGGTTAACCTTTCATCTACTTTTTAATTTTTTTTAACCTCATAGTTCACCTTCCCCTTCTTCTTTCCAATCCCATTCACCAAATTTATATTATTTTTTTTCTGTTTTCTTTCCCTCCATACCTGAACTCAGCAATTAAATCCCGTACTATTCACTGTTGCAAATATAAAGGGAAGAATGAACGCTCATACTCCCTCTGCCTAGTTAACTCCACCCTCCCCTTTAGTTCCCAGCTCAACTCCTTTCAAGATATTTTTTGGTCAACCAAGCCTGAATTTATTTATGTAACAATTTCAAGGATTCTAAAATGGGAGATGGTATCTTGGCTCGGCACCTGTAGCTCAGCAGCTAGGGCGCCAGCCACATACACCAGAGCTGGCGGGTTTGAACCCAGCTCAAGCCTGCCAGGCAACAATGACAACTACAACAACAACAACAAAAAAATAGCCGGCATAGTGGTAAGTGCCTGTAGTCCCAGCTACTTGGGAGTCTGAGGCAAGAGAATTGCTTAAATCTAAGAGCCTGAGGTTGCTGTGAACTGTGACTCCACAGTACTCTACTGAGGGTGACATAGTGAGACTCTGTCTCAAAATAAATAAATAAATAAATAAATAAATAAATGAAAAATAAAGTAAAATGAGAGATGGTCTTTCACCATTATCTCCTCTGACTCTCACCTCCTATATTTGAAAATATATAAAAGAGTTTGCTTGATCAGTTATCACAATGACTGAGTGATATTTCACCCAGGTACCACAAATACTACACATGCCAAATTGGATGTTTGGTCTGGCATTATAAAGAACTGGCCCACCAAAAGGAAACGTAATACCTCTATAACTATTCATATTGAATCATATGAAACTTTTGATATTGAATCATATGAAGTAGCATGATTGATAAAAAGACAATTTCATAAGTTTAATCTGAAAATTGTATTCCTGTGTGTATTGCCTGCCTTCCCAACTAGTTGTGTAACTCCTTCAGGGGCTAGACCACCATCTAGGTTATCCATATATTCTCAGTACCTGGCTTGACTCCAGACATGCAGGGGTTCAGTAAATATTTTTGTTTGAATGACTACTTGAAACCCAAGTAGTTTTTCTGACTCCACCAGAGTGAATTCTAGGGACCCTGCAGATGGAGAAGTCCCTTGTCCATGATATTCATTGCCCACTGCCCAAGCCATGGGACCATAACCCCTCTTCTTATTTCTTTGTCCCTCACTTGCTCTTCTCATGAACGACTTTGACCTCCATGGACCACAAACCTTTTACTAAACGTATTTTAAGGACCACCCAGATTTATGACATTTGAAACAGCATTTCTCAATATTGCAAATACTGAGACTCCTGACACTTTCTACCTCCTAGGTAAGCCAGGCAGCAGAGAAAACAAAACCTGCCATTATATTTCACAGCATTGTTTATTAAGGAAAGGTGGGCTGCTAATGACACCATTTGAGATATTCTGCCAGTTCACTTGACTTCAGAAAGGATCCCAGGAGATGCGAACACTCTTGTCCATGGCCCAATCAGCAGATGCAAAACCCATCCCTTGTCTGACAAAAAAGAGAAAAAAAAGTACATTTATTCGGCAACATTTTTTCAGATCAAACATGATTATAGAGTTTGAGGTTCCTCTTTAAGAGAAAGAATACAAAACTTGGTGGGCAAATGAACATTTACTTAAAATGAGAAAATAAATCGCAATGACTTAAAAATTCCTTAAGACCGATAAATGCTATAAAACTAAAACATTTAAATAATTACTTTTATTGCTTAACTGCCTGACCTTTTGATAATACTTGTTTTTGTACATTTTTTGATTACATATTTTTTTAGCATCTCTTCATACTATGACTTAAAGTATCACTTTTTATGAAAATGATGGAATTTTAAAAATCCAGCTTTTTTCTTCAAAATGACCATTTGAAATTGTTTTTCATTGTGGATAATTTAGAAAAACATCCTACTTATGAGTAGTACTGCAGTATACATTTGTTTAGGGATGTGGTCAAATTTTGAAAACCCGTTATCAAAAAAATGTTGTTTGCTTTTTGAGACAGAAAAACAAATGTCATAGCTCACAGCAACCTCAAACTCTTGGGCTTTAAGCGATTCTCTTGCCTCAGCCTCCCAAGTAGCTGGCACTATTGGTGCCTGCCACAATGCCCAGCTATTTTTCTTTTTGTTGCAGTTGCCATTGTTGTTTTAGCTGCCTTATGCGGGGTTCGAACCCACCAGCCCCAGTGTATGTGGCTGGCGCCCTAACCACTGAGCTATGGTAACCAAGCCTGAAAAGTTTTTTTACATAATATGTAAGGTTCCAAGAATTCAAGTTTTCTTGTACGGCGACTAATCTTAAATATCCTTTGAATTTATGACTCTCATTAACTGCTCAGTAGTGTATTATACGTTTTACATTATCTTCATCAATGTCAGTATTTTGTCTCAAATCAGCCAGAAATTTAAATCTTTTCCCAATATGTTCATATGATTCACTCCTTTTCATTAATTGGATAATCAAACAATCCAGGAGCCTATGGGTTACTTTTATTTAAATGTTCTGTTTTTTTCTTACAGAATTTATTAGGTATGATTTAGGGAATGAAAAGTTGTGATTTGCTCCTAGATATCACATTAATTTCTATTGGTGTCAGTGCTTGTCTTTATCTCTTCTGATTCATATTACATTAATTTTTATCTGAATGTCCTCTTCTTTAATAATTAAATGTGGATAGTAGGTCCCAAACAAGTCTGTAATTTCTTACTTATTTTATTAAGCTGCCCCGTAGGCCAGACATGGTGGCTAGCACTCTGGGAGGCTAAGGTAGATGGATCATTAGAGCTCAGGCATTCGAGACCAGCCTGAGCAAGAGCGAGACCCTATCTCTAGTAAAATTACAAAAAAAAAAAAAAAAAAAAAAATAGCCAGGTGTTGTGGAAGGCACCTATAGTCCCAGCTATTTGGAAGGCTGAAGCAAGAGGATCCCTTGAGACCAAGAGTCTGAGGTTGCTGTGAGCTATGTCACCATATCACTCTACCTGGGGCAACAGAGTAAGACTCTATTTAGAAAAAAAAAAAAACTGCCCCAAAATATCTTTCTAAATGGCAGTTAAAGTAGTACAGTTGAGCTTTATCAACTCTTTTATTTATTTTTTATTGTTGGGGAATCGTTGAGGGTACAAAGAACCAGGTTACACTGCTTGCATTTGTAAGGTGAAGTCCCTCTTATAATTGTGTCCCACCCTCAAGAGGTGTGTCTCACCCCTAAGAAGTGTGCCATCCCCTCCCTCCTTCCCGCTCTCTAACAACTATTTGAATAAGTTTTGTTGCATCCCTGTGTTGGAGTTTCTTTTCCCAGCCGATGAAAAATTTTAGAACCTCAATGTTGAGGTACTCATGCTCCAAGGCTTGAGCAGCTTTCAAATGACAAACATCACAATTAGATTCTCTAAAGCAAATTTGAACTTGTGGGTGTTCAATGTCCTCCATTTATGAGACATATCTGAAAGAGGAAAAAAAAAAGTTACGAAATACTAAAGTGGTCAACAATTTGAGATAAGGGAGAGAGCTTACCTTTTTCTCCAAGTGGAACATGGAGTTGATCCACAGAGCGTATATCCCGTGACACCTTTGTATCATACCTGGAAGCCTCTCCTTCACTGGACAGCTAGCAATAACCTAACTGTACAGGGAACTGATGGCAAGCCTCACAGATACCTGTCACTAAACCCAAATTAAAGTATTCCCAGTTCAGCTTCTTACGTTCATCTCAAAAATGCTCACCATCATTCCAGAAACACCCAGAATGGGAAATCTGACAGGGAGCTGGAGTAGAAAGAGACAGCAATCTAAATAGTTGAAATTAAAATAGGTCCCTTTTGCAAATTTTACTAAAACATTTGAGCATATCATTAGGGCCTCCCTCGAAGCCTGAGAAGAAGCCCCAAGTGAAGGGCCATGTGTCCGAAGCTGTGTTAGCTTCAAAGTCCATCTGCCTCAGTTCACTAAAACAGACTTCCTGGTTTCCAGACAAAATATTCGAATGATTTTTATCTTTGAAAAATAATTTCTTAAAGGCTCAGTTGACAACATGCACATTAATGCCTTCTGTTAAATCCAACCCATCTTCTTTTGCTTGAGATTTTTGGAGTACACAGGAAACAAAGGGAGAGCATTCAATTTTAATCACTCTCACCAGCATACTAAGATCCTGCCTTCATTACTCTTTTAAAAGAATCTCTATTTTGTTCTTATCACAATAATATTAATTATTCAACTTGGACAGTCCTTTTTAAAAGGGAGAGTTAAACAACCTTCAGCCCCTTGTCTGAAGACCTGCCTGTCCAACAATGAGAAAATTCTTCATTATTCGGTGCATTTTATTGAACCTGTTGTATACATTATAACAGGTTCTTGTAGGTATTTACATTGTGTACTCAGATTTCTTTCTTCTCTAAATCTGCCCTTTTCTTTTTGACATTATACAAGAGGGCAGAAAGGAGGCAAGAAAGAAGTAATAAATAATGCTGTTTCAGAGACAAGAATGATTGAATCTCGAAAGGAAGAAATACAAGATGCAATGTGATCGTAAATGTTCTCTGTACTAGAGACAGGGGAGAATTTGCATGCTGTTATTTCTAGTATCACTCAACCCCTGCAGGAACACACCCTCAATGGAAATAACCCCTATTAAGCACAGTTAGAGTTGACACCATCGTATTAATTATATTTTTCCCCTCAAACATAGCAAAGATACCACAAGGCTGTATCTGACCCAGCTGGATTGTTTTTAAAGAAATCCTTTAGGATCTTAATTTTATCTACCTGAATAAGTTATCCTTTTTTTCTCATCAAAACGCTTTGGAAGAAAACTGCCTGTGGTCTCAACATTATTCTGAAGAGAAGACACATGCTTCTCACATTATACTTTCCGATTATTCCAGCTTCTTGAGGAATGTACCCTAATTTACTTTACTATAGACAGTATGCGTGAGAGACTCTATCTTTCTAAAGGCATTTTGAAACATCTTACTACCAGAGGCAGTCGGATAATGATGTAAATGATAAAACAAAATGGAGATCAACTTATACCTCTCTTTTTACTAATTCTCTTCTCCTTCGCCACTTTGTTCTTTTCTCTAAATTTTTGAAGGCTGTTCTTTGTGAGTCATGTACATGTATATGATATTCTTTAATACTTGTGTCCTTCCATGCGGGCCTTTCCTCCTAGAAGAGACCCTGTCATCATCCTCCAGGGAGACCTCACCTCTTCCTCATAACCCTTCTCAGAGTCCCCTTAGCTTCTAAAGTAGCTTTTACTGATAGTGACCACTTCTAGAAAAGGTATGTGGTCCCTCCACGCCCATTACCCTGCACCCTGTCCCACTGGCAGCAAAGAGAAATCATGTGGAACCCAATTAAAATAAATAAGGACAGCCGGGCATTGTGGCTCATGCCTGCAATCCTAGCACTTTGGGAGGCTGGGTGGGTGGATTGCTTGAGCTCATAAGTTCAAGACCAGCCTGAGTAAGCGCGAGACCCTACCTCTAAAAAATAGCTGGTTGGTGGCAAATGTCTATGTCCCAAGTACTCATGAGGCTGACGCAAGAGGATCACTTGAGCCTAGAGGTTGCTGTGAGCTAGGATGCCACAGCACTCTACCAAGGGCAACAAAGCGAGACTCTGTCTCAAAATAAATAAATAAATAAACAAACACCTGTCTGAGTTGAGAGAAAAGAAGAGTCCGAAGAGAGATCTGGACAGGCAGTTGAGAGGACGTGGAGTAAAAGGGGTGGACATTCCTACAGGTGACGGGCATGCCACAAAATAAATCTGAAATTATGTGACTTACATAGGGCATGTGTGATTTCATTAGGACACATGTCCCTAACCCGCACTATTTTTTTTTTAAATTTCAGATCAATATGAGGGTATAAACTATTAGGTTATATAATTTATGCATGAAATGTTAAAGTCAGAGTTGGAGCTGTGTCCCACACCCAGGGAGTGTGTCATCTATCCACGCTTTGTACCCTTTGCCTAGCCCACATTATTGCCAGGCCTCATACCCTGAGAGGTTGTAATAGAAGCTACATAGGACCACTGTTACATACCCACACCTACAACAGTAATGAGTGAATAAATGAATGAATGACTTGTGAGAGAATCTGAAGAATGAGGTGCATAAATATTTAAAGAAGGATTTTTCTATGGCTGTGTAATAGGTGCAGTGTGATGACCCTACCTGAACTTCTCAACAGGGATGGGATGGAATTCAAATTGTCCCTTGGCATGCCGGTTGCTTCACGGTCTGATCCCGACTTACCTCTCCTCGGTGCCTCTTCATGAAACGCATTCATTTTAAAGTTTACTTTCAAATTGAGGTTTATTTTGTTCTTAAATTTATATTTTAGCTTTCCCAAAATTATGGAAGTAAAGAGCTTAAAATAATCAAGCAGTTCAATAGCAATTCCTTGACATCTTACTCTCCAAAGACCTCTTTCAGCCCTTTGAATCAAAATTTTTGGCATTTACCCTCACAACTCAAAAGGGCCCTTACCTAGCACTTCTTCATTTTTTAGTTCATTCATTATCATTTGAATCCCTACAAAACATAAGGGTTTGTCGCTCTTTAACCAACAACAGGAAAAAAAACAACTTTCAAGTGCCACAGGCATGCCTTCTTCCTATTCCCATATCCTCCAGGGTACATATATCATAATTATTCTTAAATGAATATCCAGAGTCTACTGTTGCCCCTTAAGCACCATCAATGTTCTTTATTATGTATCGTAGCTACATAATCATCTCTTTAGTCTCCTTTGATCTAAAATGGTTTCTTCATTTCATTTGTGTTTCGTGACATTGACATTTTTTTAATAGTCTGGACCAGTTTATCTCACAGAATATTTCACATTCTGGATTTATCTGAGAGTTTTTCCCCCCTTATGAATAGATTAAGGATGGACATTTTTGGCAAGGTGATATTGCAAACTTCTCCAGCACATCACATCAGGAGGCATGAAATGCCCGTGTGTCCCATTATTGATGGTACCAAATCTGATCACTGATTTGGAGGTTATCTACCAGATCACTCATGATGAAGGTGATTTTTTTCTATTTTCTAATAAGTAATCTGTTAGACAAAATTTGAGATCATGCTCCCATATATCTGTTTCCTAATAAGGACAAATAGTATTGAAAAGGAATCTTAAACTTCACATAGTATGTCTGTGTCGGTAGTGATATTAGTACAGTAGATATAAGCAGAGTTGGGAAATCATATATATATATATGTTCTGTCCACTAAAAAGGCCTAAAAACAATGCCTAGCACCCATATCCTTGTTTCTAAATATGATTTCCACTAGAAAAAAAAAAAAACAGATCTCTGGAGAAATGGCAGACTCCAGGGCAGGGTCAAGGAAGTGAAAGATGGACCCAGAACACCTTATTTGGCCTGAAAGCTAGGAAGTGTTCTAAGACTAATGGGGGCATATCAAAAGAAGATGGCATCTAGCATAAAGGGTCTCCCGCTGGTCAAATCTGGGACTATTTTACATAAAAGAATAATGACCATTATTGATGTGACACATTGAATAAAAAAGGAATCCATTAGTTCATAAGGATACTCACAGGGTGGTGGGTGAAGAGAAGAAAAGCTCATCATTATACATACTCCAGTTAATAAATGCTGAAAGAATGAGAGAATTAGGAAATCACCATTTTATAACTTCAATACTATTGATCACTAATCATCAATGAATGATAAATGCTTTTCTGATGATGACCTTTGGCAAAACACAATTGTTCAAGGCATTTATTCCTTTTTTTTTTTTTTTTTTTGAGACAGGGTCTCACTTTGTCTCCCAGGTTAGAATGCAGTGGCATGATCACAACCTACAACTCCGGGGCTCAAGCAATCCTCCCACCTCAGCCTCCCAAAATGGTGGGATTCCAGGCACGAGCCATCATGCCCAGCCAGCACTTATACTGAACTTGTAAAAGTTATTTAAAATGTGAGAGAGTATACATTTTGAAGTTTTATAAATACAAATACCTCTTCCACTTCCTTCCTTTTAACTAATAATATATTTTATGAAGTCTTCCAAATTTTTCTCTTTGCAAAATTTTTCTTCTACCCATTGGTTGATTGCTGTGAGCACTGATTCATATATAATTTAGTAGCTCTGTAGAGAAAAGTCCTTTAGCCCCTATTTAAGAGAAATTTATGAATTGCTTCATTGAGAAAAACATTTTCCAAATTTCATTTTACAAAATGCTAAAACATTTCTAAGTTAGTTAGCTGGTTTACTCCAGATTCAAAAGTACTAATGAAACAAAAATGTTGAAAGAGCACTAAATGTGTCTGAAGCAGATTATTAGTTCTGTTAGAAAAATAGAAATAAGTAGGGCGACACCTGTGGCTCAGAGGAGTAGGGCACCGGCCCCATATGCTGGAGGTGGCAGGTTCAAACCCAGGCCCGGCCAAAAATAGCAAAAAATAAATAAATAAATAAAAATAAGTAAAACACACACCTGCCTTCCAAAAGTCTATAGTCCAAATGAGTCCATTCAGGTGGCTATAACAAAATATCACAAGCTAAGTAGCTTATAAACAGCAGAAATTTATCTCAAGGCTGGAAATCCAAGTTCAAGGCACCAGCAGATTCAGTGTTCAGTGAGGGCCTGCTTTTTGGTTCACAGAGGATGTGGTCTAGCTGTGTTCTCATATAATGAAAAGAGCAAGGGGTCTTTTTCGGGACTCTATTATAAGGGTACAAGTCCCATTCCTGAGGGCCATGCCCTATGGCCTAATCACCTGCCTTGCTAAGAAATCTGTGTTTTATTTTATACCCTATGTATGGTTCTGGAGGAGGCAAGGAATTTGAGCTACCTTAAACTTTTGTAAAATAATATTGGCAGTGATGTGGGACAAATACAGTGGAGGAAAAGAAATCAAATTGAGAATGATTGAGTCCCTACTATGTGCTGAGCACCTTACCTTGATTACCTCATATAGTCTCTCAACAATCCTATAAAGTAAATATTAGTATTCCCTTTTACAGATGAAGAAAAGAGCACAGAGAGATTAAGTGATTTTCCTTAAATCTCACAGCTAGCAAGAGATAGAGCCAGGGTTCAAGGTCAGTTTACATGACCAAAATATGTGCTTTTTCTACTATCATCATTCTGCCTTCCAAATACAGGAGGCAAGCAGACAAATTAGGCTCTAGGAAGGTGGCAACTAATCATGGTAGTGGCAATGAGAAAAGAGAAGAGGGAATATATTTTAAAGAGATTACAAATAGTTGTGCTTAGATATTAATATTGTCAGAGTAAAATTGCCAGCATACATCAACTGGCTGAATATGTGTGGTGATGGAGCATGACAACCATGACTAGTTATTTTGTTTTGTTTTATTTTGTTTTGCTTTTGAGACAGAGTCTCACTATGTCACCCTCAGTAGAGTGCCGTGGCATCACAGCTCACATCATCCTCAAACTCTTGGGCTTAAGTGATTCTCTTGCCTTAGCCCTCCAGGTAGCTGGGACTACAGATGCCTGCCACAACACCCAGCTACTTTTCATTGTTGTTGTTGTTGTCATTATTGTTTGGCAGACCCAGCTCGGGTTGGAACCCGCCAGCCCCAGTGTATGTGGCTGGTGCCCTAGCTGCTGAGCTACAGGTGCTGAGTGAAGATTCTGTATTTTTTAAATCATAACTAATGAAAGTATTTCAATGGTACCAAGATAGAGGACACAGGAAAAGCAGGTTTGCTGGTAAGAAACCTAACACAGCAAGTTTAGTTATCATCATGGGAAGCGTTCTGATGAGTAATAATAATGTTAATAACAGCTAAATCTCACTGGGCATTGGTCTTAGTGCTTTGCATGAATTGATTCATCTATCCACACAATAACACTAGGAGGTAGGTGCTATTATTATCTCATTATATTGATAAAGGAAACTGAAGAACAGAGAAGTTAAGGAACTTGCCCAAGCAGGAATGCTGTCTGGATAGGAACCCTGGCAATGCTGTTCTAGGAACATGCTCTTGAAAACCACACTGTTGAATCCATCAGTCTAAAGGCTCCCTCCAGCACCTATGGCCAATAGTTGTGTCAGGAGAGTGAAGCTTATACTGCAGTACAGAACCCCCGATCCACAGGGGCTTAACAGAACAAAAGATTACAACTTGCTCTCTCCAAATCCACTGCAGAGTCAAGCAACTCTTCCAGACACACTTCTCCAGTGTCTGACAAAACAGTCTCTGTTATATCTTCTGTCACTTTCATAGCAGCATGTGCTACCAAGACAGCTGCAGTAAGGAAAGAGAGGATGACATTTCTTGAACCAGTAATTAAATGTTTGGGCATGAAAGTGATATATCTCACTCCTGCCCACAACCCATCCTTCAGCTAGCCCCCTGGCCAAGCCTGCCTGGTGGAGGCAGGGAAGTGCAATCCTACTTACTGTTGGCCAGCAGGGATATCTATGTCCTCAGTTATGCTGCCTCTCACAACACACCAGTAATTAGACACTTGGCTCTTAAAACTCAAGATCAAGGTGAAAGCACTAACTGGAAATGAACTTGAATGAGCATATGTATACTGAGCTATTCTGTTTCTACCTTTTTTCTCAGGACCCAGGGTGTTCTTGCTCTGTTCCCTGTCCCCATTGCCATTCCAGTCGGGGGTGGGGGAACTGAAATATAAACGACATAATCCATAAGCTTTGGGAACTTCAAAGCAGAGCATGAATAGGATCATTCTATCTGATGGCAGGATCCTTATTTATCCTCTGTTAAATATTAGCCAGTCATTAGCAGTCATGGGGGACCAAGACCAAAGGTATCCTTCTAGGCACTGTGGATGGTATAAAATTATTTATGACCTATTCCTGCCCACAAGGAGGTACAGTTTAAGGAACCAGGCTGCGTCCACAAAATGTTAAACATAAGCAAAGCAGCAGAAAATATGTGATACTGAGCACTGCTAATAGGAAATATTATTCCAAAGATCACTGAAGGAAAAAAAGGTGGAATGTTTTGAAAATGGTTTTTATAAGAGTATCTTAACAGTTAAAGAAGTGGCAAATGCAAAGGTGTGAAGTATCCAGGTGTAAGAATGGTGCAGACTTCCGTGAACTGAAAAGTATATGATCAGCGTAAAGGCTTTCAAACTCTGGCCGGGGATGCGTGTGTGTGTGTGTGTGTGTGTATCTATGCACACACAATTAAATACCTTATGAATCAAACAAAACACAACTTCTTGGCAAGACTGTATCCTCCAGTTGAGAGGGTTTCCTTAGGGGTGATTTTGTATTGATTGAGAGCAAATCTTTATGTTACAGATTTCTGATAGTAACAGTTCATGTGGAGAAGCAGGAGGTCAAGGTGATCAGAGCAGGTGGGCTTTGGGGGTCTCTCTGCTCTCCCTGAGAAATCTTGCCAGGGATCAGGAAGAGTTTGCCTGATCTATTAGAACTAGTCAATATGACGCAGCATGTAGGTAACTGAAACACATCTTGCCTAAACTATCACAAATTTCAATTTAGGGAGGTTAAAATTAATGAGGTTTTCCTGTACTTTGAAATTATATTTGATGGCACGATAAATGTTAGAACTGAAAGTTTGACAAGTGTCTAAAAATGTCAACATCTAATGGGGAAACAAGGGGGCAGGGAGAACAAGTAACTAGCATAATTGCAGAAAGAACAATAGATTGGCCTAATGCAGACCTTCCAGAGAAATATGCCATCATGCCGTGGATCTTCCAGGGTTTTTCAAGAGTATATACTTACCCTTGATATGAGGTCTCTTAGAATTTGGTTAATCGGAACATTTATTTTGATGTGTTATCTTATCTTCTGACCCCTGAAGATTATTCACCATGCAATTTCATTTGAAAAGAACATAAACTTAAAACTATTAATAAAGATTCAAAAATCTTTTCTTCTGGATGTATGTTTAATTACCTTTTCATTTAAAGAACACTTTAGCCTGTACTTTAAAACAGCTATATATATCACTGGCTTCAGTCTTTACAAATACATATGTATATATTTAAATTTTTATGTAATTGCAGTATATGCGATTGTTCCTTGTGGAAATTTTATTTTCATTTAAATCTCCTTTTAGATACAAAACATACATTTTTTTTCTCTTAGAAGTATTTGTTTGAGATGCATTCCCTAAAGTAGGATTATTGATCTCTGAGTACTACCATTTTCATTTCCAATTTTTTCAAGAAAAATTCTAAGACTGTTCAAAATTTGACTTGTACCTCCTTTCCTACTGCTCTGCAAACTTGGTTTTCCTTACTTTATTTGCTTCTGTTTATTTCATCAAGCATATTGACTAAGTGTGCACTTTTTCTTGGTTTACTCTCCTTTGGCCACTTGTTCTATGGAGAAGAAATATAACTTGATGTATCTATGATCATCCTCTTTACATTCTATCTATTGCATTTATTTTGCATATTTCCCCTAGGATAATACCCTAAGTGGGGTGGGGGTTCTATTAAAAATATTTATCACAGAAATATTTACAAAAATTCCTAACTCCCATACTCTAAACTTTCAGAAACTTAGTTTGCATTGTCCTGTATTAGTCTCCTTCCAGTGCTGAAAGTTTGGGCAACTGTTTCTTCCTTTTTTGCAATGTGGCTTTAGCACTTTGACTTCACAAATTGCCCAAGTAGACCAGTATTATGGATGTCAAGTAAGGTGGAGCCTGATACACACCAGGGCTTATGCTTTTATAAAGCTGGTGAATAGATGGTAGAGGGAAACATCTCTGTAGCAGCTTTCCACGGAGCGGGGATCATATAACTTGTGGTACAGCGTGGCAGCCGAAAGCCACATTACATTTTTCAGGAATACATTAGTGGGAAATACTTTTCAGAAGCCACTCCAGAAGCATCCTGGCATCTCTGTTTGTTGCTAGAGATAGAGATAAATAAAAACACACAATGATCAAGCACTGAGGAGGGAAGGGTGATGTTTTGGCAGCCATGTTAACTCTCTCTGTTTTCTCCAACAGCGAGGATCATCCACTACTTTAAAGTTAAGGGAGAAATGGCCTCATGTCTTGAGAAATTCTCTCGGCTTTCTGAAGTTTCATCCTCATTCTGGAAAAAGTATTACCTTAGGAAGTTCACTAAAACAATACTAACACTTTGTGGGATTCATTTCCAAATTGGTCTCATTTGCTCTCAGGGTTTCAAACACCAACCATGTAATACTGACTTGCAAAAATCTTTTTTTTTTTTTTTTTGCAGGAGTTCCTTATATATTTTGGAGATCCATACTAGCAACTAGTCTCTGAATTGTTCTTCTGCCTTCTCGGCTCGGCCTCCTCCCAGATGGCAGAATACAGTAGAAACTTCTCATAAAGGGATACATTGATCATGGTGCCTCTGCTTATTTATTTATTTGCAACAATCCCTTTCAAATAAAACCTCTCACTTCAAAATCTTTTAACTCTCATCACTTATAGGATTAATTACAAAGTGTTTAGCATGGCATCAATTTACATAGGATGTTTGTCACTTGCAAAATGCCACCAATGGGCAGATAAAGACTGGGTTGTTGATTCTACAATAGTAAATTATACGACATCTCACATCTTCATGTGGATTTTCTTAGGTTTATAACACAGACCTTCTATGACTAGGTGGAAATAGGAATGCAGTTTATGACTGTACCTCAAGTTTCTCTGTACTTTCACCTTAGGAATAGTCATATGCCACATAACAATGTTTTGGTCCACAATAGATTGCATACACAACGGAGACCATATATACAATGGTGGTCTCATAAGGTTATAATGCCATATTTCTATTGCACCTTTCCTACATCTGGATATGTTTAGATTCACAAATCCTTGCCATTGTGTTATAGTTGCCTACAATATTCAGTACAGTAACATGCTGTACAGATTTGTAGCCTGGGAGCAATAGGCTATCCCATACAATCTCTGTGTTGCTATACCACCTAGGTTTGTATGAGTACACTCTGTGATAGTGCCACAAGGACGAAATCACCTAACGACATGTATTTCATACTGTATTCCTGCTATTAAGCAATACATGACTGTATATAGTCATAGTCTCTATTCCAGTTGCTATATTTTTTTAGAGCATAGCTTGCAAAATGCTATGTAAATCATAATAATTCTTATTAATTCAATAGTGGATTGGTGTTTGTCAACACACTGGGATTTAATGCTTTTAATGTTGTGGCCATTTAATGTTATAGATGCTAATAAATGCATTAAATTTATCTCCTGGTAACATTTGGATTATATTGGAATCACACAAATACAAAAATTACACTAACGGCGATGACAAAGCAAAATCAATGCCTCTTTAGCTCACA
>CAUYQV010104629.1:0-21169 GCA_963574575.1 Galagoides demidoff | reverse complement strand
ACTCTTATGACCACGATTATGCACCAGTTCCCCAGCATAGTGACTGTGTAGATGGCCAGGAACAGCAGGAAGAGGGGAGCCTGGAGCTGTGGATATTCTGAGAAGCCCAGCAGGATGAATGTGGTCACAGAGCTCTGGTTTCCTTCAGCCGGTACCATGACCCTTGACTTTAACAAAAGAAAGAAGAAAAGAAAGGAGGAAAAAAGGAAACTGAGCAGCAGAACTTGAGAAGGTGGGGTTCCAGGCACTCCGAGGCTCAGAGCAGAGCAGATGAGGCCAATTGTGGGCAGTTTGCACTCACAGCTCTGCTTCACTTGCAAAATACCGTCCTGCTTTGGTTTAACGAAGCCGGCTATGTGAGCTTCAGTGACTGACCTATACCAGCACAGCTGGCCTAGACATCAAGACAGGGATTAAATCATTGAGAACAGATTTTTAAAATATAAACAAAGGATTACTTTGAAACAAAAACGGCACCTTTGTCTTTCCATATCCTCTTCCATAATCTTTCCATATCACTAAAGAGAAGGCTTCCTCACTTTTGTTAATAGATGCACAGGTCTCAAATGTGTGCACGTGTCATAATGGTTTTCTATGGATTTACCAATGGAGTTATAGGGTATTGCCAATATTTTGGTATTAAAACACTGCTGGTATACATAACCTTATCAATTTATCAATTTGCATGATGGTATGTGCCATAGTCTCCATTTCTAGAAATGGAACTGCTGGGTGAAATGATATGTGCACAGCTATAGTATTTTCTAAAGTGGAAAATAATCAGGATTGCTGTGAATGTGGAGAAATTAGAATGCTCATTCACTTTAGATGATGAGACAATAAAAAGATGGACCTTTCCTGGAAACTGGTTAGGCCATTCCTCAAAAAGTGAACATAGATTTACCATGTGACCTTATTTCCATTCCTAGATACATAGTGAAGAAAAGTCGAATCAAATATCCACAGAATACTTGTAGTGAATGTTCAGAGCAGGATTATTTATAGTAGCCATAAGATGGAAACAACCCAATGTTTATAAACTAGCAAATGAGAAATGTAATATGCTATATCCAGGCAATGGGGTAATGGGCATCATTAAATCTGACATAGCACTAATGCACACTGCAAAATTGATGGGCCTTGAAAATATACTCATTGAAGGGAGATGGACAAAGAAAAGGCCTCATCTTCTCTGATTTCATTTCTATTAAATGACCAGAATAGGCAAATTCACAGGGACACCAAGTGGATTTGTGCTTGGTGAGGGATGGAGTATTTGCAGAAAATGCAGAGTGCCTGCTTACAGGTGCTAAGTTCCTTTTCAGGATGATGGAAATATTCTGGAATTAGATATTGTTGTGATTGTACAGCACTGTAAACTTACTAGAAACCACTAAATCTCAAACTTTCCAATGATGATTTTACAGCTTCTGTAAAATATCTCTAATTCTTTTATAATAAATTAGGCCAAAGTGTTGATGCCTTGAATTTATGATTTTCTATCTGCAGACTTTCCAGGGCATTCAGAAGAATGTACACTTCCTCTTCGTCTACTCCAGTGATTTTTCAACCAGTATGTCATGGCACACTGGTGTGCCGTGAGAGGATCTAAAAATGCCATTAAAACGTCATTAATTAAATTATTTTTAAAACAAGTTCAAAACACAGTAAGTATATTCCTTTTTTGCCTTGTTTTGATCAACATAAGTGATCGTTTAAGTGTACTGTGAGATAAAAATGGTTAAAAATCATTAGTCTACTCCCTGTTCATAGGATCACCATCACTTCCATAATAGTTTTGTGAAACTGCCACCCAATTCTTCTATCCTTTTGGTTCAGTAAGCATGTAATTGTAATCATCCACAAAGGATAATTTAATCATCCATGATGTTTCTACATACCATGAATTATCAGAATCCAATTTCTATTTGGATGGTGCTAAGCACAGTCTGTAAGGCTGAGGATGTAACTAAATACCCATATGAGAAGACTGGTTTCTTAGAACATTCTTACTAAGAGCTTGAGTCCATATTTTCTAGGTATTTCAAAACACAGCATTCATAACAATAAATCATTTAGGTAATTGTTGAACAACTGATGAAAGGGGGAAAATGGAGCTCAATGTAATGCCTTAGCCATTACTGCAGAGAAGAGCTATGATCCCTGTTATTGGGGGATATTGGGGTTAACTAGATGTAGAAAGATATAGACAAGTGTCACAAATTCAGGAAAACATTTAATGAGCCTGCATCAACAGAACTTATAAAATCCCTTTATTAATTATAATAGATTTCGGTAGATCATTTTGGATTGGGGTGTATGTACAATCACATTATCTTAAAAAATTTGAATGTTGTTCTGTGTTCTCACTTGTATCAATTTTGTTCTTAACTTATGGATGCTTTTCTGTTGATTCTGTGTCTATTTCTAAATTTCTTTTTCCAACGATCTTCTTACACTTAGTAACATTATTCTCTCTATATAGTTTAGATCTTTCTTGTAAAAGAATTATATACTTAATTATACACAGCTATTACCTATCTTTGAAAAGTATAAAAATAGTTACATACTCTTGCTGTATTACAATGTCAGGTATTCAGAATAATTTTGTGCAAAACAAATGTAATAATGTGTCCAGGCCATTTTTATTATGCTGGAGCTCGTTGTACAACATCATGATCAGATAGTGAATACAGTCTACCTCAGATCCTCTGAAGGATAGATGTTGCTTTCTGAGAAATTACTATTTAGTTAGACATTATTATTTGGTTAGAGATATTTTGGTATTGAATCAATTTGAATAGATGCACAGATTGTACTTCCAATGCTCTATCCTCTTAGTTTCCTCATCTCTTCCAACATTTTTATCTCTACTTCATTCATTCATCATAGCCATGGTCATACTACTGACTGTGTCATTATCTGTAACTGTACCCTTGAAACATGGATTTCAAGCAACATCTGTAATGATACATATTTTACTTTTTTTTTTAGCACTTAACATTTCATCAGTGTTAATACAATTGACAGGGGTAAATATGAAACACTAGGACATAGTAGGCGTTTAATAATACTTATTGAAAAACGAAGGTGTATGTGAGTCAATAAACTGTTGGCATAAAATATACATATATTACAATTTTATAGTAATACTAAAGATGTTAGACTTTCCTATCAAAGCAAGACCACACAGTGAAATTATAGCACATTGCTATACATTTTGAGTTCTATAAAAGTAGCTATCATGAAACCCTATGGGACCTAAGCATCCTCAATTAGCATAAAATGAAAAGATTTGGGGAAGAAATGATACACAGGATTATTTTTTTAAATGTTCTGTCTTCAAAATAATTCAACTGCCCTTTCCTGCCATCACACTGCAAAATCACATCATTGCTGCTTACTGAAAACTAAAAGAAGACCCTGCAAAAGTGAAATAGCATTTGACACAGAATTCTTTAAAACCTATGTGCTTTTTCATGAGCCGAAATTAATGCTCTAGCAGAGATGGCCAAACTGTAGCCGGTGGTGGTCCACATGCAGATTACATGAGGTCTATTGTGTTTATCTGTGGTAGCAGATATGGTAAAAATTATGCACAGACATTTTTCTCTTTTTGCTTATCATTAGTGTATTTAATGTGTAGCCCAAGACAACTCTTCTTCCAATGTGTGGCACAGAAGAGAAAAAATTGAACATCCAGTTGTTATCATTTTATCCTCCAGCATGATACATAGTGTGAATTATTTCTTGCATAGATAGATAAATGATAGATAGATACATAGATATGATTCACATACAACTAGTTTTTCTTCTTTAATCACTCCTTTAGATTAATTTGATTTGATACTTGTGATTTGATCTTCTACTACATTTATTATCACTCCTTAACTATATTTTTTAGTTTAACATAAGACTGAGTGCAAATTTCATAACTGAGCACACTTTTGTTATTTTTTCAATCTTTTTCCAAAATCTGTATTCTTTCCCTGGAGTTGCTTTAACAATGTCTGAGTAGCTCAGAGTTCTAAAAGAAATGCTGTCATCAAAGAATAGAAAGATATATATACACATACACACACACACATATAGGAGGTGAGTTAAAAAGCTAGACATGTGGAAAAGATGTGAGGATAAGAATATATACATATACAGGTATATATATTCATGTGTAGCTTTTCAATCCACCTCCTACACTCTGTATTTATGCAAAAAAACTTGGGGTCAGAGTTCCCAGTCTCCTAATTAGCCCAAGAGGTGTCATTCCCATTTATCTGAAAGGCCACTCAAGGTGTCAAGTGCACTCTTTCTCCTTTTCAGTGACAGCCACCTTGCATTTCTAATTGCTTACTCAGCATAGTAAAGAGCATTTTAGACACCGTACAATATAGGCCTTGTCCTCAAATTTTATTTGCCTTTAAGAATTAACCTGAGAAGTAATCTGCCTAACTGTAACGAAAAAATACAACACATCATTCTTCTTACTTATAAAAACTAAAGTTTGTGAGCCTAAGAACAAGAATATTGTGATCAAGAAAAAAAAAAGGAATATATTTCCTGGCAATGCACACCAATTAATACTCATAAATATGATCAAAGATAATGAATCAAATATTTCTTATTAAAGGAACTAAGTAGTAATCATAGCAGTTAGATTTACACAGGACTGTGCTCCCTGCAAAGATTGTTGGAATACATTATTTTCCTTCTAAGGTGAAATAAATTAAGAATTGTATCAACTCACCTAAGTATGGAAGAATTTGATTTATTCATTTACTATAGCTTCTCTTAAGATTAGTAGACTCCAGAAATTTCTTACTGAGAATTAAATTTTGTCATTATTATAGCAAATCTGGAAAAAGTAGTAAGGTGTATTTCCGTGAATGTTTCCAGGAAATAACTTTCTCTCTCCCATATTTTAAAACTAAATTCAGTGATAACAGAGAGACAACAAGAGACCAAAAAACTAAACTCTGGTGCTAAACTGTGTCACACATAAATGCCACCTAGGATTTAGAGACATTCACCCTAGAGGATAGAATTATCGCCTGGGAAGACACAAGCCAAACAATTAGATGAAATAATGTCCCCTGTGATATGTTACTTATATGTAACTTCTAAAGATTGGAAAAAAATTTATCATCAACTTTAATTCCATCATCTTCTTATAAATGGGTAGAACCAGACAATATATCTCGACATTGAATACTTGTTAAATAGTAAAAAATAACAGGAAAAGCTATTGGTACTAATCTAGAGATAATAACTCTTAATGTTGTCTGTATTTCTGGCTTTCTCACTCCTGGGTGGGTTTACACACATACACACATATGAGTGTATATTTGGATTCAAGGCTTATACAATAAGTAGTCATAGTTATATTGTTTATTATCCATTTTAATATAATATTGTTTCATTGTTCTGCAATAAATAGTTATCCAGTCTCCATAGAGCTGTTCAACTTTTCTTTGAGTAAATGTGATGTGCATTATTTTTAATTCATTAGATACGTATGTCAGTGGTTTAAAAAAATTATTGTGAGGCCTGGCACACTAGCTTATGCTGTAATCCTAGCACTTGGGGAAGCTGAGGCAGGTGGTTCGCTTGAGCTCACAAACTCAAGATCAGCCTGAGCAAGAGCAAAACCCCATCTCTAAAAAAATAACTGGACATTTTGGCAGGCACCAGCAGTCCCAGATACGATGGGGGCTGAGGCAAGAGGATTACTTGATTCCAGGGGTTTGAGGTCGCTGTGAGCCATTGTGCCACCCCTATAGCCAGGGGAACAAAATAAGACTCTTTCTTAAAAAGGTAATAAAATTAAATTAAATTAAATAGAAAAAAAATTATTGCGAATGTTATTACAAATATAGAAGTAAAAAAGCCTTCAACAGAATACTAGAAACTGAATGCAGCAGCATATTAAAAGGAATTTAAGGCCAAGTGAAGCAGCTCATCCCTGTAATCCCAGTGCTTTGGGAAGCTAAGGGAGGAAGGAGGCTTACTTAGGCTGGGAGGTCGGGATCAGCCCGGTCAATATAATTGAACCTTGTCTCTACAAAAAATTTTTTAAAGTAGCTATTCATGGTGCACATGCTTATAGTCCCAGCATCCTAGCTTCTCAGGAGGCTGAGATGGGAGGATAGTTTAAGCCAAGGAGTTCAAGGCTGCAGTGAGTTATGACTATACCACTGAAGAGGGAGACTGAAGAGAGTCCCTCTCCCTACAGTAAATAAATAAATAAATGTCATTCAATTAAATTAATTTAATACATAAATAAATGCCAGTGGAATTAATTGAATTAAATTAATTAAATAAATAAAGCCAAGTGGAAATCAGGTTTATTCCTGGAATGAAGTACAACTTACCAAAACAATCAATCAATATGAGTCGATACCAAAATCAGTTTATGTAAGACACTGCATTAATGGTATAAGGGGAAAGATCTATGATCTTCTCAACCGAAACAGAAAAAGAATCTGACAAAAGTTCATATCCTGTCATGATAGCACCACCAAAAAAAACTTAGAAATGAAAGAACACTTCCTCAAAATAATAAAGGCTTTAAAGGAGAGATCTAGAGCTAATATAATTGTTGGTGATGAAAAACTGAAAGCTTTTCTCCAAGAAAAGATGAAGACGAAGGTGATGTTATTTGCTGTCACCGCTTCCTTTCAAGAGTGTGTTAAAAATTCTAGCCAAAGTTATTAGGTGTGTTTATAGCAGACCAATTTACAATTGCAAAAAATGTGGAAACAACCCAAGGGACCTTAAACTCGTCAATAGATTAATAAACTGTGGTATTTGTAGACCATGGAATACTATTTAGCCACAAAAATGATGGTGATTATGTATCTTTTGTTCCAACTTGGATTGATTAGGAGAACATTCTCCTAAGTACCACAAGAATAGAAAAGTAAGCACCATATGTAGTCAATACTAAGATTTAATTTATAGATTAACAACAATGTGTACTCAAATAAATTCAAGAGGGGAAGGAGAGAGGGGCATGGGCAAGTTCTCACACAATGTGTACAGTGTACAGACAAATGGAATACTTCCTGGGGGAATGTCACAACTACAACTTGGACTTCACCTTACAAACACAAACAATGTAAACTAATTGTATGTATTTTCATATTAATCTGAAATTTGAAAAAACATCTGATTTTGAAAGGAAGAAGTAAAATTAACTCTCTTCACAGATTACATGGTCCAATATGTAGACAATTCTTAATTAGATACCCAACACACACAACTCTTAGAACTAATAAAAAAAATTCAGCAAAATTACAAGATACAAACCCAACATTTAAAAATTAGTTGCGTTTCTATACTTTCAATGAACAACTTCACAAGAACATTTTTAAAAGCAACTCATTTACCATCACAAATAATAGCATACTTATGAATAAACTTAACCAAACAGAAGAGAAAAATGATATTCTAAAAACTACAAAATGTAACTTAAAAAGTTAAAAAGAATATAAACAAATAGAAAGATATCTCATGTTCATGGATGGTAAACCTAAATACTTTCAGATGCTAATACCAAAACAATATAAATACAATGAAATCTTTATAAAAAACATCGATATTTTTGTAGAAATATAAAAAATTAATCCTAAAATTCATACAGAATTGTATGAGACACCAAATAACAAATACATTATCAAAAAAGAGTAACATTAAAGGTTTTAAACTTTCCAACTTAAAATTTACCACAAATATATAGTAATAAAGACAGCGAATTATTTGTATAAGATAGATGTATAGACTAATAGAATGGAATGGACAACCCAGAAATAAAAATACATAAAAGGTCAAATAAATTACACAGCAGTACCAAAATAATTCAATAGGAAGAAGGCAATCTCTTTAACAGATGTTATTGAAACCTTGGATATCTTCATGCAGAAGAATACATTTGAAAGCTTACATTACATGGTAGGAAAATTAACTTTAAATGGATCAAAGACCTAAAGGTAAGGGCTGAAACTACAAAACTCTTAGAAGAAAAACTTGATGAGATTGAGATTTCTTTCTTATATGTGACACCAAAAATACAGGAAAAAAAGTTTTAAAAATCAGAATAGACTTCAAGAAAACTAAAATGTTTGTGCATCAAAAACTACTAACAACAGAGTAAAATAGCAATCCAAAATATTTTGAAATCATACTTCTAGGTGATTAACATGCAGAATACTCATATAAGAGGTCTTCAAAAAGTTCATGCACATCCATATTATGAATAAACTATGTGAAGATTTCAAAATTTTTGCACAAAAATTAACTCATACTATTTCTAACATGCTTGAACAAGCTGTAGACATGAAGAGGGATAAGACATTCATTTGAAAAGAGCCCCTGTCAAAACACCACGAGTTCTGCTAAAATTAAAATAAAGGAAGCATCAGATTTATGGTAAAGCTTGGGTGGAAGAATGGAAAAATTATTCCTGCTTTACAATAATTTAATAGGGACCAGCCCCCAAAGAAATCAGCAATTTACAAAGGGGTACTTTACTCAAAAGGGACAAGCAAATACCGAAGGTCAAACCCTTAGGAACAAACCACCACACCCATTTGTTTAAAAAAAAAATTAATCTTTTATGTACCCTAATTGAAGAAGGAAGTTGTAAACCAGCAGAATCAAGATCCTGAAGTATTTCTGGCAGAAGTGTACTGGTACAATCCTACAGAGAAAGCACAGTCAAAGAATGACTGCCCAGAGGTGGGAGGCGTCCAGTCAAAACAAATGCAAACCAGTCAAGAGCGAAGTTCCCGGCAACAGTGTTTTCAGATGCTTAAGGTGATTTGCTTGTTGACTTTTTGGATGCACACATGATATCATCTGCTTATTATGAGGCTGTTCTGAGAGAGTTACCAAAACCTTTAGCAGAAAAATGCCTGGGAAAACAGAACCAGGAGTCCTTCTCCACAAATGCAATGCTCCTTCTCATCCCTCTCAACAAAAAAGGGCAATGTTGTAAGAAATTGATAGGAAATCATTAGGCATCTGCTTTTAATGTCTTGATTGGTTCCTTCTGACTTCTTTTCCTTTCTTAAATATATATAAACTTCAGGTAATAATGTGAAAAAAAATACTTCATTGACATGGTGAAATTCCCAAGACCCTCAGTTCTTTGGAAGTGAACTAAATGGTTGGTATTATTTCTTATAAAAGTGTATTAAACTTGATGGGGAGTATGTTGAGAAATAAAATTTATATTTTTTATTTTTAATTCCCTTTTTACTAATTATTTGAAATTTCCTTGTAAATAAGAAAAACCTACCTCTTTCAAATCAACCACAAAACCCATGAAAATCAACACATTTGCAAAATGAGCCAAAAAGCTGGAAAGACGTGTCTTCAAAGAAGATATATACCTGACTAATTAGCATGGGAAAATATCACTAATAATTAGGGACTCATAAATCAAAACCACAATGGATGGCAACTTGTTTTCCAAGAAAAATAAATTCTGGAATTCTGCTGTACAACATTTCGCTTATAATTTTTTTTTTTTTACTGTGCTTTACCCTTAAAATTTTAAGAGGATAGATCTCATATAGCTGTTCTTAATACAGTAATAAAATAAAGCAAAAACAAACAAAAAATGAGACATCACTTCATATCTCTTAATGGCCATTATAAATAAGATGAACAAGAACAAAATGGAAAATAGCAAATGTTATGAAGGATGTGAAGGAATTTGACTACTTGAATGAATATTACTGGTGGAATATAAAACTGTTAAGCTTCTATGGGACAACATAAGGCAGTACCTCAGATAATTGAATATGAAAATACCATATGATCCAGCAATTCTACTCCCAGTATATGCTTTAAAAACTGAAAGCAAAGACTCAAACAGAAATTAAAACACCAGTGCTCTTAGCAAGATTATTCACAATAGGCCAATGTTTCTGGAGATGGAAACACTTAAGATGTATACACAATGGAAACATTAGACTAAATTAAACAAACCAAACCCAAAAGGCAAGTAGTGTAATAACCAAGTACATGAGGTACCCTGAAGCGTCAAATACAGAGAGACAAAAAAGTAAAGGCTACTTATGGGGACTGAGGGAGGAAGGAAAGGAGACTTCCAGTTTGAAATGTAGAAAAAATATTGAAGATAAAATGATGGTTGCACAACTAAAGTGAATATACTTTTAAGTTATGTAGTTTAAGATGATAAGTTTATTGGGAATTTTGCCCCAATAAATGATCAGATTACAATAGCACTATAACTCAGTGACAAGATAAACAATCCAATTTAAAATAAGGAATTTGGCTCGGCGCCTGTGGCTCAAGTGGCTAAGGCGCCAGCCACATACACCTAAGATGGCGGGTTCGAATCCAGCCTGGACCCACCAAACAGCAATAATGGCTGCAACCAAAAAAAAAAAAAATAGCTGGGCGTTGTGGCGGGCGCCTGTGGTCCCAGCTACTTGTGAGGTGGAAGCAGGAGACTTGTTTGAGCCCAGGAGTTGGAGGTTGCTGTGAGCAGTGAAGCCATGGCATTCTACCCAGGGTGACAGCTTGAGGCTCTGTCTCAAAAAAATAAAAATAAAAAATAAAATAAAATAAGGAATTTTTAACACAGAGAAAATGACTAATAATCAGTGTAAAATGAACAGAAATATTTATCATCAGGGGAATTAAAATTAAAATCCCAATGAGATACCACTACTTACCTAGTAAAAAATGGCTAAAAATGTTAAATCTAACAATAAAAATTTTTGACAAAAATATGAAGCAATTGTTACTCATGGTTTTACATTATTGTCACATCGCATTGAACTGAGATCTGTGCAAACTTTTGATTTATTTTTGAATTTTTAAAATACACAATGAGTTTAGTCTTCCTGGATTTAACTGGAAATTCTCTAATGTTAATTTGAAAGTAGATTGATTATCAGATGCTTCCTCTTATCCACTGTCAAAAGAGAAATTACATCTGGAATAGTGTTACCTAAATTTCAGTGCAAGAAAATCTTTATACCTGATATTTGAGATAGCCAGCTACAGGGAAGGATTGATTTAGGTACAGATAGATGATGGATAGATGGATACATAAATTGATATATGGATATAGATATAGAGACATATAAGGAAATATTGATAAATATAGAAACAGGTATATTTATACATAAATGTTTATACCTATTTTAAATATATATAAAAATCACAGTCCATTTACATTTTTATTTTCCTTTAAGTTTTGGAGAATTGTACATTTACAAGTTAATTCCAAACTTATATTGCATTTAATTCTCAAAGAATTTCTCAACATATTTAATAAAGGTGGCAAAAATATTGTGTAGTAGCCAAAATTTGAATACTAATTCTAATGATTTTTCTAGAGTTATCAGAAGTTGAAAATAAAGCCCAGATCTCTTAAATCCTAGTACAGTTTTCTTTCTTGTTTTACATGAAGCCATGCTTTGTTTTTTAAAGTTTAACCTCACCAGACATAATGGGGACAACATGTTTTACTTTCCACCAGTGTTACCAAGTTGACTCTCATCTATTTGTTTTCTCATTCTCAGCTAAATTACATGGTAATTGATAGAATTTGTCTTCATATAGTCTATCTCCGAAATAGTAACTAAGAGGAAAAAAAAAAATGTTTTTCTCTTTGCAATTGTTAAAAATATAAAATCCACCAGATGGCAGAATAATACCACAATTTAAATCAAGAAACTAAAAATCTCATTGTATTGCTTTAAAGAGAGTAACTAAGAAACAAACAACAACAACAAAAAAGATGTTTACATGAATGCTAAGTCACTTGACCTCATTCAGGAATACACACCTATTGATTTTTGTTCTTATTTTCTCCATTTATCATTTTTGACTAGGAGTAAATGCACTACCTCCTGATCACTTACATTGTCATTTTTTAAAAGAGAATGCAAAACAACTTATTAACTAATAACTACAAATGTAGTTTGAATACCCAATTTGAATCTATAATTTTCCATCTAGTATCTTTAGATGTCTCCAAAACTTGCTGATAGAATCACTGCATTGACTCACCAAATGCATTTTGAATGATTCCTATGTTGTGAACATTGCAATAGTTGTAGAAAATAGTGAATTAAACCTAATGAAATCCCTTACAAATCTTGTCCATTAATGGTAGGAAAACAATAACATGGTGGTGATTTCAATACAGTGTAAAATGTTCAATGACAGTGGTGAATGAGAATTCAGTCATTCTCATGCATCGTGACATGTGAAAAGGGGGAATGCACACCTGAGATTGATAATTCAAAGAATAGGGAGAATAAAACTCATGAATAGTAAATTATACCTTATTTATTATAAGTAACAATACAAAAATAAAAATAGGATTACAAAATTCTTATAAAAATATAAATCTAAAAGCAGGAAGTAAACAAAACCACCTAAAATGATAAGAAACTATTTATATGCAATATATATATACACATATATATCTCATGTATACATACATGCATGGATATAATATTTGTGTATATGTAAGGTTAGATACAGAACTAGAACAGAACATATTGACTATAGATTAGATATAAATATAGACATATTAATAGATTTAATAGAAATCCAAAAATATACTATATACATGAGGAACTCATAAACAAACTCAGTGAAGTTAAAATTAAAGGATATGTTGACAAAATTTATTTCACCATTGTCAAAAAAAATACTATGAATTATTTGATTCCTTAGAAATTTGCTGTGGCTTGCTGTATGACCTAGCATATGACAGTTTTGATAATTGTGAACTGCCAATCGCATATGTGCTTCTGTTGTTGGGAATAATTCTCCATACATATTAGCTAGGACGAATGTGTTAACTACGCCATTTAGAATTTCTGTACTCTTAGATTGAATTGTTTTATTCATTAATGGAAGAAGGGCATTAAAGTCTCTCAGGATGATAAAAAAACTTGTCTATTTCATCTTATAATTTTGGATTTTTTAAACCTATATTAAAGGTCTGTTATTGAGTAAAGGGAAATTTGAATTACAATCTCTTT
This sequence comes from Galagoides demidoff, assembly GCA_963574575.1. Classification (NCBI taxonomy): domain Eukaryota; kingdom Metazoa; phylum Chordata; class Mammalia; order Primates; family Galagidae; genus Galagoides; species Galagoides demidoff. Next base: position 8,135 of record CAUYQV010104629.1, on the reverse strand, counting down.
CTTGTAAGCAGACTCCTTTAGGATTTTGAAATAATCTTTATTAACTTTTCCTGATTGATACATATATTTACAGCTACATGAGCTTACTTCTATTCAGAGTTTGCTTTGTATGTATTTTACAGTTTCTAAAATAGATGAGCATATGTATATTTTATAACCTAGAAAATTTACTCAGGTTTTCACCCTACTCAAATAATTATGCTCTCCACAACACACAACAAAAAATTTCCATAATGGCACTGTGCAAAATAGCTGAACACTAAAAATTCAAAACAAATCTTAAAAATCCATTAAAATGTCTATGTATAAATAGTTTGATATATTCATTCAATGAATACTAAACACCAGAGAAAAGGGATGAATGCTGCAAATGGCACAAATAAATAAATGTCATTTCTGAATAAATGTCATAAACGTAATTGTCAATAAAATTACCCAGATCTAAATATTCATATTCTGTTCTGTATAGTTATATTTACATAAGGTTTGGGAAAGACAAATATATTAGTGTTACAAGTTTGCATAGTACACAATTTTATTTGGATGAAAGAAAGCTGATTAACAAAACAGGAATCAAGTATGTTTGTGAGTTTTATTAATATCTATCTCCTTGACCCATATGTTGGTTACACAGGTGTGTTCAACTAGTGAACTCATTTAACTGTTCATGCATAATTCGGTATGCATGTTAAAATTTTAACAATTAAATTAACAATTAGCTGAGCACCTGTGACAGAAAACATTACGAGCAACTTTCCCACCCAAATAGCAATGTGGCAAAATAGAAATATTGCGAAGCAGTCACCTGCTTCAATGCTCTTGATTTGAGAGATTCCTATGAGAAAAAACACAGACACTGTATTTCTACTCTCCATGACCCAGCGTAGCGAAAATACATAACAACCACCTGTGAATGCATAATACAGAAGTCATGTCACAAATGCCATGGAGAATATTGATAACAACATTAATTTTCAGTGTCATGAAACTATGTTTAATGATGGGATTCCAGAGTTTCAAAAAAATTAAAACCTAATATTTAATAAAAGTATTTTTCCTTGAATACCCTCATGATGATTTCAGAACATATGACCTTCATAAAAATAAACACCTTCAATCCACTGTTAAGATGTATTAAAATTTAATATTAGCTGACAAACATTACCCAAAATACAATTAAATCCTAAGAAAGAACAGAGTTCAGAATCCTTACACACTCAAAATTCGTTAAAGATGAAAGTTTAAATCATACGCAGCATGTTTACAAATATAAAGTATAACAGTGCTCACTAGTCCAATATATATTACTTCAAAATGACTTTAAAGTGAAGTAGAAGATAAAATTAAGGACTAATGTAAAGTGATATATACACAAACATACAAAAACATGTGTGTGTGTATATATACATCGTTTACTGTATATATATGAAGTGGAAGAGCCCATGAAGTTGGTCAGAGTAATTTTTAGATTTCTTTTTTGCTTTTTCCTTATTTTGATGTCAGCAATAAAATGCTGTATTTTATAACAGAGGCATATTTATTGTTCAGGCATTTAAGTTACAATTATATACTGGAAGCACAGAATGAAGCAGTAGTCAAACTAACAAAAGGAACACAAGGCAGTTCTATCTGGACAGTGTTGCTCTTGACTCTGTAAATCATATTTTGTAAGTCAATTTTTTTCTCAGTTTTCTGAATTGAAATCCACATTTTTCTTTCCTATTTTACCCGACTTATTTTTCTTGCGAAAACCCAAGAAGGACCTTGACACTGAATAATTCAGAGAAAAAAAAATGTGAAAGTGCATGGGAAAACATTTATGTGAAGAGAAATAGTTGGCACCTAGATTCTGTTACCTAATTATGTTATAGTGTGTGAATTTGGGTACCAATCACTTTATTTCTCTGAATCACAGTTATGTCATTTATAAAATGAGGAAATCTGTCTAGACATTGTTGCAAAATGGTTGTGAAACTCCAATAAATAAATAAATGGGCAATGTTTCATTAAGCAGAGACTACTGATATCTGAATTTGTCATTTAAAAGCTAATATTACAAAATCAGTACTCTAACAGTTGTTAAAACTACATTCTGATAAATTTGACTCACATACAGAAAATAAAAGTTTTTGGATTGTAAATCTTTTAAGCAAGAAGGAAATTTTGAGATTCACTAGTGAATCTATTAGTTACCCCAAAAAAGATTTTAATTAAAAGTCAAATACAAAATGAATACATCAGTTTGAATGTCTTTATCATTCTTCAAATATGAAACCAAAATTTGATTTATAAAAATCTAAGCAAGGTAGTTGGTGTGGACCAGAGCTTCTAGTAATTTAGATTGCATCTCAAATGTGTTGGTAAAATGGTAAAATTGTTAACCATTAGTCAAATTATCTTTACTATAAATTTGATGCTAAATATCATTACTATTTTCCTCTTTGCATAAAATTTGTGATATATCCTCTGTTTTAAACTAGTAGCTATATTTTTCATCAAAAATTTTTAAATTTTCTGTTTACCTCTCTCTTTCACATATTAATTTTGTCACCCTCCAACTTGAAAAACAAAATATGTTGTAAGGAAAATGAAGCCTTAGAAGGCTTCATAGAATTAGTTTAGAGACAAGCCATTAAAAATTGTTCTGAGCATGCCTCCAATTATAGTAGAGATACATAATAATATATTTACAGGTGAAGAAATATCTTCATCCTTAAATAAAAAGTCTACATTTAGGCATCCTCCACTTCGTCAGATAGCCACTTCTTCTAGCCACATCCCTGAGGCACCATGTTAAAAGTGAAGGTTGGAATAAATGGCTTTGGTCATATGGGGCACCTGTTCACCAGATGCCTTGAACTCTTGCAAAATGGATATTGTCACCATCAATGACCCTTTCATTGACCTCACCTACATGGTTTACATGTTCCAGTATGATTCCACTCATGCAAATTCCATGGCACAATCAAGGCTGACAACTGGAGGCTTGTCATCAATGGAAATCCCATACCATCTTCCAGGAATGATATCCCACCAAAATCAAATGGGATGAGGCAAGCACTGATTACACTGTGGAGTCCACTGGCATCTTCACCACCATGGAGAAGGCTGGGACTCACCTACAGGGGCGTACCATGAGAGTCATCACCTCTGCCTTTTTTTTTGATGCCTCCATGTTTTTAATGGGTGTGAACCACGAGAAGTATGAAAACAGTCCCAGCATTGTCAGCAATGCCTCCTGTACCACCAACTGCTTAGCCCCCTTGGCCAAGGTCATTTATGACAATTTCAGCATCGTGGAGGGACTCATGACCACAGTCTAGGCCACCATTGCCACTCAGAAGACTGTGGATGGCCCCTCTGGGAAGTTGTGTTGTGATGATCATGGGGCTCTCCAGAACATCATCTGTGCTTTGACTGGTGATGCCAAGACTATGGACAAGGTCATCCCTGAGCTGAATGGGAAGCTCACTGGAATGGCCTTCCATGTCTCCACTGCCAAAGTGTCAGTCATGGATCTCACCTGCCATCTGCAGAAGGCTACCAAATATGATGATATCAAGAAGGTGGTGAAGCAAGCATCAGAAAGGCCCCTCAAGGGCATACTGGATTACACTCTGTACCAGGTCATCTCCTCTGACTTCAACAGTGACACCCATTTTTCCACCTTTAATGCTGGGGCTGGCTTTGCCCTCAATGACCACTTTGTCAAACTCATTGCCTGGTATGATAATGAATTTGGCTACAGCAACTGGGTGGTGGACCTTATGGCCCACATGGCCTCTAAGGAATAAAAGCCCCCAGACAACCAGCCCAAGCCAGAGAATGAGAGGAAAAGAGAGGCCCTCAGCTGCTGGGGTGCCCCCCATTCAGTCCCCCACCTCACTGAGAATCTCCCCTCGACAGAGCTTCTGCAACAGAACCTCTAAAGCATGGAAGGGGCCTAAGGAGCCCCACCTTGTCATGTAACATCAATAAAGTTCCCCGAATTAAAAAAAAAGTCTACATTTATTTTCAAATAATAAAGTAATGGTTTGGACAATTCTTAAATGAATTGCTTTTTCATATAAATAGATGTGAACAAAACATTATTTTGATTATGTACACGGAGATAAAAACCCACCTGAACTGTTACTTTTTTCCAAAAAAGAAACAAAACTTATGGTTCATACATGAAATGAAGCTTCTCAAGAAACTATTATTGTTAAAACATCCAGGCAAAGACAATCATACTGTTTTCATTTATTGATATAAAATTAATTTTTCTACTACATAAATGTTGTCTGATCTTCTAATCAAGCAGATGTTTAAGTACATGTTGGAATCTCCAGTTGTTCCACTGTCAAGGACAAAAATAAAGCTCAAATTTACTTCTTGCCAATTATCCCTTTTCTTTTCAACTTCCTTGTACACTTATGGTTCACATTTTCTCAGGAAATCTCAAAAGAGTACAAAACTGTGGGTGAACATTAGGGAAGTTAGGATTATGGGAATAGAGTTAGATTGGTGTGATAATGAAATGATTATACATAAGTTTTGCGATCAGGGTCAGGTGTGCAGAATAACAGGTGAGGTCATTAGCCTCTGCAAGAACATACTACTGAACAGGGGGCTTCCTAAGGCAGCTTGGCAAGAACATCAAAAGACTTCAAGAAAAAGGCCTATAAGGGTCTGGCTGAGGCCAGAAAGGACCACAGGATAAAAGTCCATAAAGCCTTCACTGGACCATGAAAGGCTTGGAAAGTCATTTTAAGATTAAAATGGGAAAGCACATGCAGCTGAAAATCTATGTCATGAGGGTATGGATAAGAGGATTCAGCCTTTTTCTCCCTGGCTCCTGATATGAGTAGGGGGGCATGAACTAATCTTCCCTACAGTAACACAGAGGATTAACTGATGGCATCCAGCTCCAAAGTCCATGCTCTCTTTCCTCTTTGTTTTCTCTCTGTAATCTGCTTAGTTACTGATACATTTTTTTAAAGAAGTAAAGTAATGAAAATAGTTTAAGGGTAATTGGGTAAGTAATGAAGAATTAGTGCATGAGAAATTGCAATGATGTCATATACTATTGCTGCAAACACCCATTTGCTGATCAAGAAAATTAATAAAAACTGAGGACATCCAGAGTTCAGGGTCATGGCTGCCTCTTGAATGAAAGGCACCACCCCCCTAGGCCAACTCTGTAAATTCTACTCTATTTCTATTTCTTTATTTTCTTCATTCTCTTATCATTGCTGAGCACTGGGGACACTCACGGGTTGTGTGGGGGCTGTCTCCCAGCACAAAATTAAGTGAAATATGACTTACCTTGAGAATCCTTCACTGACTATCCACTATTAAGTACCCTACAAAAAATAATTATAGTCTCCCACTTCCATTAAGTTGTTCAAACCATCACTCTCTGGCTTTTTTTTTTTTAACTTAAATTGAATTGTAGTCTGCCTTATGTTCTTCCTTATATTTGCCGATTTGGAATAGCAAAAATAAAAACAAAACCTCTTGTGTTATATAATTATTCAACAAATACTTATTAAAAACTTAATAGGTGCCAAGCATAAATTTAAAAAGTTATTTCTTCACTGAAATCCAGTACAGAGGAATAGAAGATAACAAAGTGAACTGGTAATTATACTTCTGACCAGTGTTACTAAGAGAGGGAAGAAATAGAGAATAATGGCAGCAATCTAAGAGTCTTTGGAAAGATTCATGGGCAAAGGTTTCAAGAGAAAAGACCACTTAATCTCTTAACTGCTACTAGAAGTTGGAGAGAAACAGCCACCTGAAGAGGGTGAGGCTCGTTCTTAGGCAGAGATGTAGAGCACTGAGATGAGAAAGGCTTGTGCAGGTCTAAGGCCGATGCTTAGTGAGGGAGGAGGTGAAGGCCTGAGTTTTGTTTGGAAAGGGAGGCAGAAGCCAGTGAATTAGGGAGTCATAGCAAAACAGAAGGCAGTTACAAGGCAATGGAACATAAGGAAAGGGACAAGGCAGGCAACAATATAATCTCTACACCATAGGAAATCTGAGGTGTATAGTTTAAAAGGGTCCCTCTGGCTGCTGGGAGAAAACAGACAAGTCTACTTCTCATGTATTTCTGAAAGAAATCTTTGGAGAAACACCTATACTCTCAACTAGATGGTTACTTGGCAACCATAGTCTCATTTCATCCAAAGTTTCTTCATGGCATTTTTCACCTCTGTGTTCCTCAGTGTGTAGATCAAGGGGTTTAACATGGGTGTAATGATTGAATCAGACACAACCATTGCCTTGTCCATGGGGTAAGTGACTGCAGGCCTCATGTACAAAAAAATACATGGCACAAAGAACAAGACGACCACCATGAGGTGGGAGGCACAGGTGGAGAGGGCTTTGCGCCGCCCTTCAGAGCTATAAGACTTCAGGGAGCAGAGGATGACTGGGTAGGAGGCAATTAGGACAAGGAAGATGGCTGTACACATCACCCCACTGTTGAGGGTGAGGAAGAGGCCAAGGATGTGGGTGTTCATGCAGGCAAGTGTCAGCAACTGAAACAAATCACATATAAAGTGATCTATGATATTAGGCCCACAGAAGGGTATTTGGTAGATGAACAGAAGCTGTATTGTTGCGTGCATCAATCCCCCCACCCAGGCCCCTCCCACAAGCAGGTGGCACACCCTGGGTCTCATGATGCTGGTGTAGTGCAGGGGCTTACAGATGGCCACGTAGCGGTCATAGGCCATCATGGTGAGAAGGATGATCCCCACACCACCAAAGAAATGCTCTGCAAAGAGCTGGGTCATGCAGCCTTCCCAGGAGATGGTTGTGCCCTCAGAGAGGGAGTCCACAATCATCTTGGGGGCAACGGCAGAAGAGAACATAACATCTGAAAGAGACAAGAAGGTAAGAAAAAAGTACATAGGTGATCTCAGATTCTGACTTGCGATTATGGTTACCACCATGAGTAGGTTTCCCACCACAGTGGCCCCATATGTGATGAGAAACATGACAGAAAATATTTTCCGCAGCTCAGGGTTCTCTGTAAGGCCCAGAAGAATGAATTCTGTTACGTTGTTTGGATTTTTCATTTCTCAGGTGCTGATAGGCATTCCAGCTCAGAGTCAAGAATCCTACAAAAAGACAATATATGACTTACAATTAGTGACTACTTGGCTTCCTGTATTTCCAGGACCATGGGGAAACTTTTGATATTTTTACACATTTATTTTCCATCCAAGCACTTGGCTCTTATGAATGTGCTAAATAAAGAACCAAAGATAGATACTTAATTAAAGTAATGTTTCCCCATGTCTTTTCTCCTCTCTTTCTCAATTGTTCTTTCATGTGAAATAGGTTTCTCTCCCTCCTTATCCTACTGTTCTGGTTGTTATCATTAATGACAATTTTTTTGAGCACTTACCTCATATTGGGAGCAATGAGGCAATAATTATTATAAATTAAGGTGACCAGATTTTAACATCGGTAAAGCAAAGCGGGACACCATTGACAGGGGTGGGGCCTGACAATAATGCAAAGTTTGATAAGCAGTTCTCAATAATCAGTTCTCAACAATTATTTGTTATTATTAAAGTTTAACATTATAAAATTAACAAAAATAATATAAAACTCATATGCTGGTGAAATAGCCAAATGCAAGCCAAAAACCATATATTCCTTCCTGTTCTCACACATTTCCTAGCTTGTCATGCATTCTTTCCAAAAATTGGGACTTTTTAAAAATGCCGCAAGACGTGGGACAAATTGTTAAAAATCAGGACTTTCCCGCCAAAAGTGGGACATCTGGTCACCTTGCTGGGGGGCGGGGAGCTACTTGTTTGTTCCAGAGAGTTTGGCTCCTTCTGAGCTAATTGTCCTTGCCTAGAAGCAAAGGAGGGAGCCAGTATCCTTCTGATACCGATTCCACTGGGCAACCTTGCCCAGAAGGGGAGTAGGGTGTTTACATTAGCCTTTTCTTTTCTTTTTTTTTTTTTTTTTCAGTTTTTGGCCAGGGCTGGGTTTAAACCCACCACCTCTGGTATATGGGACTGGTGCCCTACTCCTTTGAGCCACAGGCACCACCTACATTAGCCTTTTCATTTCCAAATGAAGTTACATTAACCTCTTCATTCCCAAATGGAGTTATATTAACCTTTTCAGCA
>CAUYQV010104625.1:0-28741 GCA_963574575.1 Galagoides demidoff | reverse complement strand
CAACACTCTACCAAGGGTAACATAGTGAGACTCTGTCTCAAAAAAATAAATAAAAATAAAATAGAAATATTGGGCGGCACGTGTGGCTCAAAGGAGTAAGGTGCTGGCCCCATATGCCGGAGGTGGTGGGTTCAAACCCAGTCCTGGCCAAAAATTGCAAAAATAAAAAAAAAAATAAAACAGAAATATTAACCAGGCATTGAGGGAGATACCTATAGTCCCAATTACTTCAGAGGCTGAAGCAGAAGGATTACTAAAACCCACAAGTTTGAGGTTGATGTGAGCTGGGCTAATGCTGTAATCTGAGGAAACAGTGAGACTCTTATCAAAAAACAAAACAAAAACAATCCAACTATATGCTGTCTACAAGAGGCACACTTTACATTCAAAAACAAACAAGTTGAAAGTAAATTGATGAAAAAAAGATGCCCTGCAAATGATAACCAAAAAAGAGCTGAAGTGGTTAGACCAACGTTAGACCAAAGAGATTTTAGATAGAAATTGTTAACTAGAGACAAAGGAGGAATTTTATAATGTTAAGCGTCTACTCACTAGAAAGATGTAACAATTATAAACATTTATGTACCCAAACACAGAGCTTCAAAATAAAATTTGAAAAACCTGATAGAATGGAAAGAAGAAATTAGCAATTCAATAATAATAATGGAGAATTCAATACTCCATTTTTGATAATGGATACACATTAGACAAAAAATAATCATTAAAACTTAATAAGCATTATAAACCAATTAGACCTAATGGGCATCTACAGGACATTCCACTCATCATGAGAAGAATACACCTTCTTCAAGTACACATGGAACATTCTCCAGGATAAACCATGTTAGGCTATAAAACAGTACTAATAATTTAAAAGAACTATAATCATATGAAGTATGTTCTCTAGCTACAGTGGAATGAAATTTGAAATCAGTAACACAATGGTTGGTCCTAAACAGCTGTGCTGTTCATAGTCTCATTTCCGCTAATTTTTCACTTTCCTCTAATGCCCCTCCCACTCACTGCTGATACAGTCCTGATAGAGCAGTTCCCTTTTTGGGCTGCCAAGTGCCACTTCTAATCCATTAGAAGCTTAGAAATTGTACCACCAAACATGCATAACAAAAGAATAAGACTCAGTACAAGCCCATGAAGGGATCTGCCTCAATGTGGCATGCAACATTAGCACCGTCTCTAAAACATTTTGCAGCCCTGAGGAGTCTGCCTGGTTCTGTGGTAGGTGAAGTTAATGGGCAGCCTAAAGCAGTAAGAAAGGCACTACTATAACACAAATCATCTCCATGACAACCAGCAGTTAAGAAAGATTATATAATTCTTTGTAGGGAGAACACTCAGCAACCTTTCATTAGATAGTAGATATGGTAACCACCCTGATTTGAAACATTGAGTTGTAGCCCATTATATGCACAATTACAATGTGTCAATCTAAAAAAAGAAATAATATTTCTGCTATTTTTTTTTTTTTTTGAGACGGAGCCTCAAGCTATCCCCCTGGGTAGAGTGCCATGGCATCATAGCTCATAGCAACCTCCAACTCCTGGGCTCAAGCGAGTCTCCTGCCTCCGCCTCCCAAGCAGCTGGGACCACAGGTGCCCGCCACAATGCCCAGCTATTTTTTGGTTGCAGCCATCATTGTTGTTTGGCGGGCCTGGGCTGGGGATTCGAACCCGCCACCTTAGGTGTACGTGGCTGGCGCCTTAGCCGATTGAGCCACAGGCACCAAGCCTGGAAATGTTTTCAATTTTACTCCATTTAGTATGATATTGGCTGTGGATTTGCTGTAGATGGGCTTAGAATGCTGTTCTTAAGAGAGTACCATAAGATAAAAGATAAATTACTGTTTCAAACTTTTTGATAATGTTTTTCAAAAAAATTTCACATGGGCCTGGTGTGGTGGCTCACCCCTATAATCCTAGCACTCTGGGAGGCCAAGGTAGAAGGATCCCTTGAGCTCAGTAGTTTGAGACCATACTAAACAAGAGCAAGACCTTATCTCTACTAAAAAATAGAACAAAAAATTAGCCATGGTGGTGGGGCACTTGTAATCTGAACTACTCGGGAGGCTGAGACAGGAGGACTGGTTCGGTCCATAAGTTTGAGGTCACAAGCGAGTTATGATGATGCCACTGAACTCTAGCTAGGGTAACCAAGCCAAACTCTGTCTCAAAACAGACAAAAAGAATTCATGTGACTTGGGTCAACATGTCAATCCCATGTGACAAAGTGGAGCAACCTTGACAAGCTCCTCTCATCTCTTTTCTAGGGTTTATGGCAAGGCCCATGCTCTCACCCTCCTATAACTTCTCTGTGAGTTTAAAATTCTTTTCAAATAACATTTTTAAAGCTATTTATTAAGAAATAACCACTGATAATTATCAAAACAAACTCAAGAATGAATCTGGACTTTGACAATTGTTCCTTATGAGTCATTTTAATTACCTAAGTATTATCCAAAGGCAGTAATTCTATTTGTAAGGAAATATATATATATATATATATATACACACACACACCCTACCTTCTGGCTAGGTTTATAATAGGGCAAAATATGTACCTTCCAAGACCTAAAGCTTAACATAATTGTCTTTATTATAAAACTCCACCTCAACAATTTTTCATAATACAAGCCTTAATGGAGAAACTAGAATTATAGGAAGTTTAATAAAGGTTTCTCATCCACATGAAGGATTAATCACACATTAGTGGTAGACACAGTGATAAACCTTAATAATAATTTAGGTTAGAAGCACTTGCAGGACAGAAAGAAAAAGAAATAAAAGGTCTAATAAGATGGTAAGTCTTCTAACAGATATAATTCTTTAAAATGGTACAGAACTAGATGAGAAAGGTAAGATATAGCGTATAGGAGAAAATCTTTGTGACTCAAGGAAGGGAAGAATTTCTTGAACAAGGCACAAAAGCATAAGCCAGGTATCCTCAAACTATGGCCCATGGGCCACATGCAGCCCACCGAGGACATTTAGCTGGCCCGTCAGGTGTTCTTGCCACCGCTGCCTGTCCTGCTTAGCAGCCAACTTGTCCCGGGACCCATAGTCTGGCCCTCCAATGGTCTGAGGGACAGTAAACTGGCCCTCTGTTTAAAAAGTTTGAGGACCTGCGGCATAAACCATAAAGGAAAAGAATAATAAACTGTATTGAACTTAGATTCACAATTTACATATAATAGAAAGTTCACAATTAAGGTAAAAAGGCAAGTCTATGTAGGAGACTGAGTGGGAGGATTTCTTGAGCCCATGAGATCGAGGCTGCAGTGACCTATGATTGTGACACTGCACTCTAGCCAAAGAGGCAGAGTAAGACCCCATCTCTAAAAAAAAAAATCTAAAAAATACAAAAAGGACAACCTATAATCTAGGAGAAGAAACCATGCCAACAAAACCATAAGACAGACAATATTCCAACAGAAAAATGGGCCAAAGCTAAACAGGTAACTCACAGAATAGAAGGCACAGTGCAGAGAATGAGCCCTACAAAAGTGTATTGCCTATAAGGTATTAAAAGCAGCGCAAAGCTATGGGTGCATCCCAAATTCCCACACTCCCAGGGAGATCCTTACTGCTTCTGCTAATGCTATCCCAGCTACTCTGATGGGGAAACAGGGAAACACCCAGAAAGGGGGCTGCCTCACCAACAAGGTCCCTTTAGCTTATAAGGCCACTCTAAAGATGCATCAAGTCTAAGGGGTGACATAAAGTATCCAGACAGGATAATTCCAGGCAGCCCCTCTTAGGGTGTTAGAAACCTTATTATGTTGTATCACAGAAAAACTTGCCTCAAAATGCCCCCTGAACCCTGCAGTCCCAGGACCACATTTTCTAACTACATCAAGTTACCAAAGTTAGGCCAAAGTTCTTGAAAGAACTCAAATGCTGGTTCTACTGGTGTCTGTCTAGCAGTATATAATAAGATTACACTAAGACTTATTTTAAAAAAATTTTCTCTCAAAAGTAGGTCTGTCTTCTACAATTGCAGCAAGAAGGCCTACTTCTCAGAGATTAGGATTAAGGGAAAGTGCCAAAGCATTACATATTTTAACTGTAATGAAATATTTTAAGATTATAACTACTTAAAGATGGAGAAAATGCAGAAATACTGTCAGTTGTATTCTGCTTAAAATAGCATGAAATCCTCAAACGGCTTTCCTCACTGCAAAAATGCCTGACAACAAAGAGGAACAGCCTCCTATGCCTGGGAGATGGAGACGACAGGGGATAGTGTAAGGCACACAGAGAATAAAGAGTTCACTTAAAAAAAAAAAAAAAGAAAGAAAAAAACAAAACAAAAAAAGAGTTCATTTGGATCACAGTTATAATTTAAGATGTATCTTTATGACTTTATAATTAAAAATTATATGAAGATCATTGCCTATGCACTTGAAAATGTCCATTTCCCTAAAAGTTCAAACAGAAGAAAAAGAGTGACTAAAAGACATTTAAAAGGAAGTCTGGGGGGAAGATCAGTGCAGGCACGAATACCATTTCTTCACTTAAGTATGCACTTTAGAAAAGTAACTCAAAAAAGAGCTAAGGCCAGTTACAGTGTCTCATGCTTGTAATCCCAGCACTTTGGGAGGCTGAGGAAGGAGATGGCTTGAAGTCAAGAGGTTTGAGACCAGCCTGAGCAACATAGTGATATCCCCATCTCTACAAAATTTTAAAAATTAGTCAGGTATTGTGTTGTACATCTGTAATTTGTAGTCCTAGCTACTAGGGAGGCTGAGATAGGAGGATTTCTTGAGCCCAGGAGTTCAAGGCTGCAATGCAGTCAGCTATGATTGTGCCACAGTATACCAGCCCTCAGAAACAAAGTAAAACCCCTATTTCTTTTAAAAAAATAAGAAAGGGGGATGGTGCCTGTGGCTCAGTGGGTAGGGTACTGACCCCATATACCAAGGGCGGCAGTTCAAACCCGGCCCTGGCCAAACCGCAACAAAAAAATAGCCGGGCGTTGTGGTGGGTGCCTATAGTCCCAGCTACTTGGGAGGCTGAGGCAAAAGATCAGCCCAGGAGTTGGAGATTGCTGTGAGCTATGTGACGTCACGGCACTCTACCAAGGGCGATAAAGTGAGAGTCTGTCTCTACAAATAATAATAATAATAATAAAATAAAAAAGGGAAAAAAAGTCTGAATGGTTCATACCAGAAAATACATTATTTTTCTTGAGCAAAAGGTCTAGAACCTCCTTCTGTTCCTCACAACTACCAGCAGTTTGTCAACCTTAACACAATACAATCTAATTTTTTTCACTCTAATCAGTGTTAGGGTCCTGCAACTGCAGGCAAGAGAAGTACATCTGCTAATAAAGAGAAAAGTCCAAAGCTAACTCATATTCTCCAGAACTATTAAGGAAAAAATGTCCACAAGCATATTTCCTTCAAGAATTTAACTTATGTGTCAAGATAACTCAGAAAATGCAGACCACCTATTCAGAAAGGAACAACTACGATTGTAAATGCATGGATTATAATAACCACCTGAAAAGTCAAGGTTCAAAATAAATGCAAAGCTACTGTCTTTCTCACATCATGAATCATTTTATAAATTCAAAACATGTATGTTTCTAATCTGTGTGGGTCATCATGACCACAGAGAACAATCAGGCTTTTGGGAGAACAGAGACAGAAAATAGTCATACTCTTGCAATTTCAGTGGTAGAAATAATAGAAGTGTAAAAAAATGACTTTCTGGATGATCATTAAAATATCATGGCCGGGGGCACAGTGGTTCACACCTATATTTCTTGCACTCTCTGGAAGGCTGAGGTGGCTGGATTGTTTCAGCTCACAAGTTTGAAACCAGCCTGAGTAAGAGTGAGATCCCATTTCTACCACAAATAGAAAAACTAGGGGCATGGTGGTGAGTGGCTATAGGCCCAGCTACTTGTAAGGCTGAGACAGAAGGATTGCTTGAGCCCAAGAGTTTGAGGTTATCGTGAGCTGTAATGAGCTATGATGACACCACAGTACTCTAGCCAGGGGCAACAGAGTGACAATCTGTCTAAAAAAAAAAAATCACTATGACCATCAGAAAACTATATCTTTTCTTTAGGTCCCAAGTGTCATCATTTATGAAATAAGGTATTAGGACAAAAGTGTGGAAAGTATGCTTTAAAAGCCAAGAGAAAAGGTAATAAGGGGAATGGATATAAAGAAAAAGAAGGCTAAAAAAGTCTTATACCAACTTTAACCCTGGGGAAGAGAAGAATATTATCATTAGTTTACCATGATAGATTCAGAACTAATGACAAAATTAACAGATTTTTCCCATAGTAAAGGATTCTGTTCTTACCTCATAAGACCAGACACACTGCACCCCTGCAAACCTCCGGACACATCTTCCCACCTCCACATCCTCATGGGTGGTGTACATTTCCTGGAGACACTTGCCAATGTGTGGTACCATTCTCCGAAGTACCTCTCGGCTCATGATTACACCAGGCCCCCCCATGCAGAAGTTCTCTCCAGGCTCAAGGGCCAGTTTTCCCATTTCTTCTGTGGTGCCCAGTCCTGTCTGCCCAAGAAAGAGGGGCTCGCTGCTATTCAAACTCCTCAGAAAATTCTCCAGACGATCTCCTTTGATGTAAACATCATCATCTGCTCTCATAAACCATTCATACTTGTCCAAGTAGTGGTCATGCATGTACTTGAGCATCATAAAAGACTTCTTCTGGGGTGGGTAGGAGTCATCCACGCCCCGCAGTGGCACTATCGGAATGGGTATAGATGTGTCTGAACCCTCACTAGAGAAGAATTCAACTTTCCCGGGAATTGTCTTGGACCACGTTCTGGAATTGAAATAAGTAACAGTTAGAGAACAGTTTATTTCAAGCTTCTTATTTTTAGGAATTCATGTATGCAATCATTTTGAATCACCACATTCAAGAGCATGACAAACACCTGATCTACTTGCTTCCTCTTAATGGAAGCCCTGTCCCAGCTATTGCAAAGTCTAAGAAAAGAACCCCAACAAAACAGAAGGATGAAGTGTTAAAATATTTCCAGGATAACTAAGTTTTAGTGATGGCTGAAAACCAGAGTATGGAGGCACTGAGGTCTAGGAATGTGGGTTAATTTTCTGATACTATCAATTCCCTACCTACAAACTCATCAACCCTATAAAACAACCACAAAAAAATTCAAATTGATCATTTAACAATTTTCCTTGAATATTCATGATGTGCTAAGCAAGAAGGATCCAGTGGTGAACAAAAATAATCCTCTCAGACTCATGTCAGGAAAGACATTTTTCAGAATGATCATGCTGATGTAAATATTATGAGCTAAGTGCTCTGAAAGAAAGGAGCACAGGACACAAACTAGACTGGCAGAATAGAGATAGAGTATGTGTCCCAACCCAAGGTAAACCCAGGATGCAAAGTATGTCCTGAGGAAAGGATGGTGAGAAGCTCTGCAGGGCCTGGCAGAGCCCACTAGAGCCATGGGCCTTTTTGCTACCAATGCCTCAGGAGGTAAGGAAGCCAAGGAGACAGGATGAACAGATGGGCATTCTGAGATCCCCAGATGTGAAATAGAGGGCCCAAGGATGTCAGAGTAAACACAAGAAGACCAGTTAGCAAACCACAGAGGCAGTTCAGACCAGAGTTTGAAAGAGATGTGTTTACCCAGGACAGAGGAAAGATGAGCCATCAATTGGAAACAAAGTAAGGGCTGAACAACTAACTTAAGGTTATCATAGTTGCCTTTTTTCTTTATACTTTTCTCAAGCTATGTAGTGAGAGTTAAAGTAGTTTAGCTACCAAAAAAAGTCATTTATAGAGACGACTTCCAGGAAAAAGATATCATGGAGAATAAGTCAATTATTAAATTGAATCTTCAGATCAAACAGGCATAGTTCCCAAATTATGTTCTCCCTAAAATTTAAAAAAAAACTTTACTTAACTGCTTCACTATACTATAGTGAAAAAAATGACTTGAAAGATCAATGAAACCCATACAAATCTTTAATGCAAAGTCTTAGGAGGGAAATATTTGAAAAGATATACACCAAATCTCTGGGGAAGAGATACGGAAGTAGGGAAATTGGGAGGGGCTGGAGAGAAGCTGGGTAAGATAATTTTTAATTTTAGGAGTATCCTATTACTTGCTCTTGAACAAAATTTTAATTGTGATAAAATGTATGTATCGTAAAATTTACCATCATAACCATCTTCAAGTGTGAAGTTCAGTGACCTTAACAATGTTGTACAACCATCACCACCATTCATCTCTAGTACTCTTTCCTCTTGTAAAACTGAAATTCTAAAATGTGGCACAATTTTGTAATTTATTTTTCTTTTTGAGACAGTGTCTCACTCTGTCACTAAGGGCAGAGTACAGTGATATCATCATAGCTCACGGTAACCTCAAATTACTAGCTCAAGAGATTTTCCTGCCTCAGCCTCCTGAGTAGTTGGGGACTACAGGTGTGTGCCACCACATCTGGCTCATTTCTTTTTCCATTTTTTGTAGACATGGGGTATCACTTGTTGCTCAGGCTAACCTCAGACTCTTGGTCTCAATTGATCCTCCCATGTAGGCCACCCAAAGTGCTAGGATTATAGCTATGAGTTACTGTGTCTGCCCATTACTTTTATAATTTTAAAAATAAGTTACAATGAAGTACTTGGAAAACAAATGACTGGCTTTTATGTCTCTTCCTAAACTGAATATAAGTAATACAAAACGAAATCAAATTTGCCTTATTTGAATAGAGGAAAAATTCACTGCGATTCAACTTTCTGCCAAACATGTCTCTCAAAAAGCCCAAAGATTAAATACAAACATTTCCTATCAAATCTAGAATGGTAACTATAAGATGTATCATTGTTTTATCTACTAATAGCAAAGAAAAATATACTGACCAGGCATGGTGGCTCACACCTATAATCTAGCTCTTTGAGAAGCCAAGGCAAGATTACTTGAGGCAGGAGTTTAAGACCAGCCTGGGCAATACAGCAAGATGCTGTCTCTACAAAAAAAAAAAATTTTTTTTTTCTTTTAATTAGGAAGGCATGGTGGTGCACACCTATAGTCCTAGCTACTAGAAAGGCTGAGGCAAGAGGATCATTTGAGCGCAGGAGTAGACTGTCGTGAGCTATGATTGTGCCACTGTCTGGGTGACAGAGCAAGACTTTGTCTTACAAAACAAAAAAAGTGGAGGGGAAAAAAAGAGGAAAATATTCTGTCAATCATAATCCCATGATGCCAGTAACTATAAAAGTCATCCTAATTTCAGAGGTGTTAAAATGTGGGAAAAAAACTTCATATGATAAATATATGAAGGTAGTTGCTAACATTTTTTTTTAATGTCTATGGATTTCAAATGGACCTACATATTCTTATGCCAATTCTAGCAAAGAACCAAGAAACAAATTCAGTAGGCATTATACTTCTATATATTGATTCCGTAATATTACAGATACTATACAAGGCACTATACTTCATTTTTACAAAGGATATACTCCTCAGAAAAAGGATGTAGAATAAACAACAGGGATGGGGCAATTAATTTAAAGAGGAACCAACCCCTGGGCGGTGCCTGTGGCTCAAAGGAGTAGGCTGCTGGCCCCATAAACCAGAGGTGGTGGGTTCAAACCCAGCCCCAGCCAAAAACTGCAAAAAAAAAAAGGAACCAACCCCTCCTGTGAAGGAATAAGACCTTTTGCAAATGTGAATGCATGGCAATACACAGAATGTGTGACAACCCACATGAACTCTTCTATGCTGTGGAGTCTTCCGGAAGGGAGACAAACTTCCCAGCACTTCTTCAATCTTGGGAATTCAGTGAGGACATTAAAAAGACCCCCATTCAAGGAGCCCTTCATACCTGCTCTATGTAGAAATGGTTTTTGTTTGACAGCCCCAACAGTTCTTTGGAAATGTAAATAATTTCAGTGCTTGACACATAATAGTGGTCATTAAACATGTGGAGTGAATACAGCCCACTTGTGGACAGTAAGTGACTTAAAGATGCCCCCTTTTGTGTTTGTAAAAGGGCAGAAATCATTTCTATCTCTTATCTTAAAGAAATTTCCAGATGACCACCTCATCATTTTCTATCACCTACTATTCCTACATATAAAGGAAAACTGACTTAATCAAACCACAATAAGAAAACAATTATTCAGGGGCAAATTCACAGGTAAGTTGGAATTGAAATATACTACCATTCCTAGTATTCTTAAAACATAATTTAAACTTAAATTGTCTGTATTATCTTAACACAGATTTTAAAAGAATAAAGGGGGACATCAGTGTAACTTTAGCTATAACAAATACATGCTCTGCTCAATATGATTAATAAAACAGAAGTTCAAAGTAATACTAATGGAGCCAACCCCAGAAGGCATGACATTATTTGGGAGATGGGGTAGGAAGACAATACCCATCTTGTAAGGAATAATATGCCTACTAAACAGAGAATTTGTAGTATAAATGTTTAAGAGCACAGGCTCTGGAATCAGACCACTGACTGACAGAGATTGAGATTCCTGACTCCACTCTGGGCAAGTTACTACGTAAAGTGCTTAGAAGCCTGCCTGGTACTATGTATATAAGAATGTTTTTTTTATTAGTGAAGAGAGAAGTTTGCAAACAAAATAAGGTAATGAAAAAAAAAGGCAAGAGAGACGGGAAAACGTGGGCTGAATGTGGAACAGTTAGTCTCAAGATAAGTCATTGGAACAGAGGTACTGTGGAAAATGCTTCTAAGATTTCTGGCTACAAACTTTATCCTCAATATACACATTAGAATTCTGTTTTACTATCGATCTCAATCAATGTTACAGGGTAGGAGTCTAAGACTTTAAATTTCAGAAGTGTTTTCACTTTATTTTTTTTTAGTTCAGGTTAATGTCAGGGTACAACCAGGCCACAACATCTGGATTTGTTAGGTAGAGTCCATCTTGTAGTTGTGTGTGTTTTCACTTTAAAACACCATAATCTTTCATATTAGAGGATCAAAATTTACTTTTGTCTAACCCTGCTTCCCACATGACCCCAGCTGACAGAATACAGCAAAGGGAGCCCCTGCAGTGTACCCCTCAAGGATGCAACAAACGTTTCAACTATAGCTTCAAATGGTATAATTTCAGGCCAGGCTTGGTGGCTCACACCTATAATCCTAGCACTCTGGGAGGCTGAGGTAGGTAGATTGCTTGAGCTCAAGAGTTCAAGACCAGCCCGCGCAGGCAGGAGCGAGATCTCATCTCTAAAAATATTTGGACATTGTGGTGGGCACCTGTTGTCCCGGCTACGTGGGAGGCTGAGGCAAAAGAATCACTGGAGACTAGGTGTTTGAGATTGTAGCACTATACCAAGGGTGATAAAGTGAGACTCTGTCTCAAAAAAAAAAAAAAAAAGAAAAAGAAATAAAACCAAAAAGCAAAAAACAAATGGTGTACAAGAGAAACCAATTCATTTTAAAAACAATCTAACCTCAAACCATTCTTAAAAGCCTCTCTGCAGTTTTACCGTAACTCCACGCAATTACAATCTGTTCTTTTTTAGGAAACCCAGGGAAAAACCTGATGTCCATTTCTATTCTCAATGACTGGTGATTTGAGGGTAATCTCTCAATATGAAGTCTTTGTAAACCCTCAAGTCTTTGAAACTGTGATCTTTTCAATTAGGATGTCTTTAAGCTTAAACAGCTTCACAAAATGAATGAGTTCTGGAAGACAAATCATGATTCATCATTCATCATTAGTGTGCACTAATAATTTCAAAAAACTGAAAGAAATGCTGCTGAGGAAGCATGCTGGCCCTCCTTCTGAAACAGAAACATGTCAAGTTCCCTAATTTTCATAAGCAAATGTCAACTTTGCCTTCAACATATTTGTTACCAGAAACAAAGCACTCTTACTTAATTGAAACAACTATTTGCAAAGGCTCCTGCCAGAAAGCTCATTTTCAGTGGACTGATATCCAACTCTTGCTTAAAACCCTGATAAGACAGTGAAATCTGAGAGTACCAAGTGAATCTTCCATTCCTCTAGCTTGCTATCACAATACCAAGTTAAATCACAACTGAAGTAATGTAGCCAGAAAGGTATTAATTAGCTTAGCTCAGGAATGCCTTTGCTGAGTTAAGACTTTATAGTCTCCATTGCTAGTCATTTTAAGAAAAACTATAAAACTGGATCTATAGCATGACTATTATCCTGGGTAAATAGTCATATGATGTGGCTAAATTTTAAAAACCGGAGGACAGTACAGACTTGCAATGTGGCTTACTAAGGAAACAAAAGCATACATATGAAAATAAAATAATGCATAACTCCACTCTAAAGTGTTCCTTGTAGTTATTTTTGGATGGGGGAAATCAGAAGAGATTTAATTTTCTTCTTTGTGCTTTCTAGATTTTCTAAATTTTCTGCAATAGGTATATTTAGAGTTGGGAAGAAAGTAATCTAGGTGAAAGCTTTAAGCTAACAAGCAATCAAAGAAATCAGTTTTCTTTTAACAACAGAAAATTAAATTTTGTAATAAAAATATTTTTTTATCCAATGGGGAAAAACTGAAGGAAATGGAGCAAGACTGAGTTCGTTCTTTTATCGTTTCTAAATTTTAATAGTTATACTAATTTTTATCATTTAAAAGATGGGGAGATTTTCTATGAGTTCTCCCAAATCACTATTATGTATGTTGTCTGATGATTATATAGTGGTAACTGCAAAGGAAAATAAAAATCTCAGGGCCACCCCCCTCAACTGCTTAAACAGGAGAAGGTCAAGCTAAAGGCTGAGTCAGGCAACAACATTCCCATCCAACTGAACACCCGTTACTAACATTATCCATCAGGCAGATTTCTAAGGAAAGGTAAAAGACCTCATGCATCCACAAAGGACTGCTCCCATGGGTCATTCATAAGGAAATTCCTTGCTGGTCTCTCATAAGTAAGGACATGTAAATTGTAAGTCTAGCTCCTAAAACTAAAGTCTGTTCAATTTTACATTAATAACATTAACTAAAGTTTATCTTCTCAAGTACAGAACAGAGACCAGACAAGAGCAATCATTCTTCCAACTACTCAGGGACATTGGTATAATTGATTCTTCCTTCCTTCTTTCTCTCCAAATTCACCCTTCAGAAAAACAGTCACAGATTTGTCTTCAGTTTGTTTCCCAGGAAGTCCTCAAACTTTGGCTCAATGAACCTCCACTGACAGCAATCTTTGCCTCAGTCATTTATTTTGGGTTGTCACAAGTACAAAAAGACTCGCAATGAAATCATCTCAGAAGATGGAGTCAAAGAAGAATGGAAGAATAGGAGTTTTCCTTCGTAAAACTGATACACAGGAATTAAATGTAGAGACAGCTGTCTCTTGAAATCTGAGGGAATTAGTTCCAGAACCCTTGAAAATACCAAAATCTGTAGATGTTTCAGTCCATGATATAAAATGGTGTAGTATTTGCATGTCACCTAAGCCCATCCCCCCTTATACTCTAAATCATCTCCAGACATTTATAATACCTAATGTAGGGGCAGTGCCTGTGGCTCAGTGGGTAGGGCGCCAGCCCCATATGCTGAGGGTGGTGGGTTCAAACCCGGCCCCTGCCGAACTGCAAAAAAAAAAAAAACCTAATGTAAATGCTATATAAATAGTTATTATAGTGTATTGGTTTCATCTATTAGTTTTTAATGTTGCATTTTACTTTTTATCAGATTTCCTTCCAAGTATCTTCCATCCAAAGTTGGGAGAATCTACAAGTGTGGAACCCTTGGTTATTGAAGGCTCACTGTATTTATGTTCTTCCCTGTTACAGAAAGGATTTTAAACAACTCAGCCAAAATTCAAACAGGATGGGAAAAATAAGCAAGAAAAAGAGGCCAAAGAAAAACAAGAGTAGGAAACTGGAACAAGGCAAGAGTGCCAATTCCTGGCTGGGGCTGCCCTGAACAGCACTCCACCCTGGGCATAACCTGAATTCATCAGAGCACTGGAATACTCATTAAAACTGGAGTGAATCTGCGTCCTGAGGTGCTGAAACCTAGCTGCTGTCAGGTGACCTATGGATTTGCTAAGGGTGGGCCCAAATTCAGCTATAAGCTCTCCAGCAGGCAGCCAGAAAAAAGTCACACACTTTGTCCTAGTATTCAGGGTTAAGTGTAAAAAATACTTCTCCCCAGGGCCATGGTAGAGAAAGCAGGGCAGATATGGGAAGGGTATCTTTAGCACAAACAGTCTAATGCAGGCATCCTCAAACTATGGCCCGTGGGCCACATGTAGCCTGCCGGGTGTTTTTGCCGCCGTTTCCTGTCCTACTTAGCAGCCGACTCATCCCGGGGCCCACAGTCCAGCCCTCCAACAGTCTGAGGGACAGTGAATTGGCCCCCTGTTTAAAAAGTTTGAGGACCCCTGGCTAATGGAGCAGCGGTCTTAAGTTCATCCTTCCCTCAAATACATGGAAGGCACTAATCTATGCGGCTGGTCAGAGCAGCCATGGGCCTGTGAAAGTGCACTGGTCTTCCAAGGCTACCAAGTGATGCTATGGCCTCTCCTCAGCCCCTTGGTCCCTACAGAAAAAGAGCTCTACAGAAAATGCATTTAGCTGCAGTTCCCCCCTTTTGTGTATGTGGTTTCCTCTTTTAAAATCTTTAACTGTTTCATTGTACACATCCTTATGACATGATCAAATTTAAATTCCTTTTGAAAGTAGGTGAGAAAATATAATGAAGGTGGTGGGAAAATTATTTTAAAAGAGAAATCAAATTACAGTTTTTGCTGTCAATCCTAAATAATAAAACTAAGGAGGTAAAGCAAACATAAAAGAGTCTGTCTTCTCAATAAAGCAGTTGGCAGGGTGGATTATAGTTTCCCACTTCAATGACAGCGTGGGCACTAGCCCAGAGAGCATTTCCAAGTATTAAAAGCTCGGAGGAGCCTGCCCTTTAAGCCTAGGTTCACAACAAACAATGGGAATTCTCATCAATAGAGACCACAAATACACTCTTATGAAACATAAAATTTGGAGTATAAATGACAGAAAGCAAATTCTCATCTCATATGAGGCATTTCCAAAGCTTCAAGTGTTGGAGAGCTACTTGATATAATTTGTATATTGCTGCTGCACACTGAAAGTGTCAACATGCAACTAACTCTTGATATACATAGACAAAACTTAAGTTTTCAAATCTAATTCTCAGGAAAAAAAGTCATTATTGTTTAATGCAAACAGTAACACCACGCTGAAATTATTCCAGCCAACCTCTTTACAAACCACTCTCTTCCTAGATTGAGTCACTACCCAGTATTAAGCCACTTGGCAACAGCCAATATTGTAAAGCCTGCTCTGGCCACACTTATCTCTAAGGTTATTAAACACATTTCTTTTCCAGTTTCTTGGTTGCTGATAAGGCTGAGGAAAAAGTCATCTAGATCAGGACAGCAGGCTTACACACACTTCAACCACTTCTTCTTTTTGTCTGTCTGGCTTGGCAACATGAAAACCCAGAGAAAACCCATCAGGCAAGGACATCTCTTCTGTGTTTGGGCTGGATTTAACTAAAGGCCAGAAAACTTGCTTCAAATGTTAGCTCCTGAAACCTGCATTTCCATTTGCTATTCTAAATCTTGCCCATTCGTTTATTGATGTTACCATCAGAAACACACAGAACAAATTTAATACAACAAGCCTTTGTACTTTCTATCAACTTACAAAACCACTTTGTGTGTGTGTGTGTGTGTGTGTGACAGGGTCTCTGGTTTTGGGGCTAGAGTGCAGTGGTATCATTATAGCTCCCGGCTGCTTCAAACTCCTGGCCTCAAGCAATCCTCCCGCCTCAGACTCCTGAAGCCTAGAATAACAAGTGTTAGCCACCACGCCAGCCCCAAACCACCACTGTAATAGCCATTATTATCTACATTTTTTTCAACAGCCTTCAGGTTTTTGGTTTACAAGTACCAACTTGACACCAAACCAGAGCAGACTGCCTCTTATTTATAATCATTCACAGATAAAATTGTCTACAGAATATATGCTGTAGCTACAAATGCTTCAGTCTGACACTGAATTTTAAGGTGAACAAACAGCTTTCCTCTTTTTCTTTTTTTTTTGAGACAGAGTCTCACTTGGTCGCCCTTGGTAGGGTGCCATGACATAGCTCATAGCAACCTCAGTCTGTTGGGCTTAAGTGATTCCCTTGCCTCAGCCTCCTGAGTAGCTGGGACTACAGGCTCCTGCCACAATGCCTGGCTATTTTTTTTTTTTTTTTTTTGCAGTTTTTGGTGGGGGCTGGGTTTGAACCCACCACCTCCAGCATATGGGGCCGGCACCCTACTCCTTCGAGCCACAGGCACGGCCCACACCTGGCTATTTTTAGAGACCAGGTCTTGTTCTAGCTCAGGATGGTCTTGAATCTGTGAGCTCAGGCAATCCACCCCCTTCAGCCTCCCCCAGGGCTAGGATTACAGGCATAAGCGACCAGGCCAGCTTTCCTACTTTTAAACTGTAACTAAGTTTCTTGTTCCCTCATCTAGAACTGAAACCAAAAAAGGTATCCACAACAGATGAAAGCACTGAATATCCACCTGAAAATACAGAAGCTTAAGCCCTCACGTTTCAAATGCCATCACCCAATTCTCCCAAATGTCACCCAGAAGAATATTATGTTAACTGAGGAAAATATAGTTACCATAACCAAATAAATGCTGTTTACCCCTATATTTCAGGACAGAATTACTTACTGAAACAAAAATGACCCCAAGGGCCAAGGGTTACACTACCATCTGTGCCCAGCAGTCCTCTCAATTTAACATGCTCAGAATGGAAAGCACAAGTCTTCTCCAGAAGTATCTTACTGTAGTTTTATTACTAAATAACTGTCCATTGTAGAAAAAACAGGAATACAGAAAAGCACTAAGAAGACTAAAAATCATTTAGCATCATGGTGTGCATGTTCTTTTATATCTTCTGTGCTACACACATTTATTTTGTTAGATTTTAAGCAAAAATGGCCTCGTACTGGCCATACTATGTTACTACCTACTCTCACTTAAATATATTTTGAATCTCTCATCATTTCAATAAAAATGTTTCAGCCATACCATTTTAAGGGTTAGAGATTGGTTTTTAATGGTCATAGCATGGATGAATCAGTTAAATTAATTCTGGTCCAGATAACTCCCTAATGTAGGACACCTCAAATACCTGAAATTTCTACTTCATAGGAACATCTTTTAGCACATCTTTAAGTTCCTTTGGAAACATTTCTAGAGGAATGCTAAACCTCAGGAAAGATGTACTTTAAAGTTCTTGATAAAAATTGCCCCTCAAGAAGCACTGAACTGCTCCAGCCCACCCTCTCTAACAGTAACACTGAGATAGCTTGGGACACCCCCCAACAGCAAGTCCAAATCCCTAAGCCTAGCACATAGACCTTTTCTCCTGTCTGGCTGCATGAGTCCCTGCCTTCTTCTACACCACGCACAGCTTACACCCAGCCCCAGTGAACTGTCTTTTCTCTTCAAGCTTTCACCATTTCTTGATATTTCATGCAGTTATCTCAGCTTCAAAAACTCCCACTCATCCTTCAAGACTCAGTGGGAGACAAAAGGTAGGAGTGCAGATGAGACCCTTCTTGATTCTTCATACACTGAGCGTAAACTTGTTTCTTTTACAACCCCACAGCAATTAGTTCATGCACTCTAAGAGCCCTCACCATCTAATACTGTCATTAATTTCCTTCCTTGACTCTGAAACCTGCAGGGGTTGAGGCCCAGTATTAATTTATTAATCTATTTTTAATAAATAACGGTAGACTGGGAAAAAAAATGAAACTGCCAATTCTATGAAAACACAATTATGCTTAATCCTCTACTGATAACTACAGCTATCACTGGAACATTGTGTTGGAGTGCATCAAGATCCCAAACTATGACATAAAAAACTACACTCATTCTTAGGGACACATTGCTTACTAGTCTTCCATAGGAAATTCATAACCTGGAAAGGGTTGTACTCCAAAAGTTCACATACACATTGATTCTTTGGATTTTATAAGCAAAAGCCTTCTGTATAAATGTCTGCCAAATTGAATTCCATCTAAGAAAGCAAGTACTGCTCTGAACTGTTTCAAGATAAACATGGTTCACTTAGTGAAAAAAAAATAAGGAAATGAACTCAGATTTATAAGGTAGGAGGAGCTCATTAAGGCTGGTAAAAGAACAGTCTGCATTCATTTAAAGCATTGGGAAGAGGTCATTAACTGATAAAATACTATCTTGAAATAAGATTCCTACATCTAAAGCTAGTACTCTCAAACTTTCTTCCCACAGTTCCCTAGAGACTGACGTCAATCTTTAACAGGGCCCTTTATCTCTCCCAGGCAAAAAAAAGAAACCATCCATCTCTTTCTTTTCAGAAAGTAAAGAAAGAACAAAACTCCTTCCCCATCTTCATTCAGCCTAAGGGAGGTAAAAACCAAGATATGTAAAAGGTAGTGGATTAGCTCAGTGTTTTGGGCATAAAAATGTACCAAAATACTAAGTACGTATGCTTTTTCTTTATATTAAAACACTGATTTTAAAAAATCTAAATTAGCACCAAAATTCAGCAAGAACAGGTAAGTGTAGCCAAAAGATGTCTGAAATAGGTAAATAACAAAAAGGAACTTGTCTACCGGATATTAAAATATTATTCAACTTTCAATAATTCCAAAGGGTGGTACTGGCATAAGAACAGACAAAAAGATCAATGGAACAAAACAAGAAGCTCAAAACATCCCCAAGAATTTTGAGTATGATGAAGATGGCATTTCAAATTGGTAAGGAAATGAAAGCTTAGTCAACAGATGGTACTGAGACAATATACTATTTGGGGAAAAAAAATAAAGGTTAAAATGATTTCTACCCTTTCTAGGATTAGGGGAAAAATGTTACCTTTAAGAATCTTCCCAGAGCAATAACTTTCTGACCTTAAGGGATAAGGAGAGGGCTAAAATCAGAAAGGGATGATGTAGATAGAAATACATGAATGTTTACCTTCTGAATATCAATGACTATACCTAAGAAAAAAAAATTTAAATATGAGAAAAATACAAATTGCAGCTAGTTGCAAGACATAAGGAACCTAGAGGTTGAGACAACCTGTTACTAGGTAGCATAATAAACTACTTCAGAGGAGTCACTTATTTTAAAGTGAAATTACCTAGAATACAAATACTTTGCAGATTAAGTTTTTTTAAAAAGAAAGGTTATTTTATGTTTATTTGTAGAACCCCAGCTACCCACCTCCCTTTCCTGTGTAAATCTTCCAGTAGCTTTCTGCTTCACTTAGATGAAATTCCACAAGACCAGATGCTGCTGGCCTGTTCCCTTTCTTTGAGTGAGTGTCTTGGGGTTTCTTTCCAAGATGGTTCCTGCCTTGGGACTTTGCAGCTCTTTCCTTTACCTTGCTCATCAATGATATTCACATAACTGGCTCCTCAGTATCAGACCTCAGCCTATATGCCACTTTCTCCAAAGTCTTCCCCAACCACACCGCTTACCCTCACTCTGTTCTATTTTCTCCACAGTACCTGTCACTTACTGAAACCCTCTTTTTAGTTATGTCCCTCCCATTAGAGAATGTAGGAACAAGCATCTGTACTGTTGTGCCCCCAACACTCAGAGCCTGACCCCAGAGGGACTATGCATGTATTTGCTTTACAGAGAGATGCATCTGGACATTTTAATGCATCAGATCAGTTAAATTAATAAGGAACTTAACAGCTATGGTGCTCACTATGGGCCATAAGAAGTTAACACTGGCTGTCTCTGATACGCTACACTTAAACTTTTTAAAATCTGTTTCTTGTCTGCTATCAGCTATTACTGCCCTGCTATCTCTTGGTGGCTCCTATCCTGACCTCAAGCATGCAGTACATCTAGAAAGTAAAAATATATAATGATGGGGCTGTTCTATCGTTATAGTGCAGTGACTTAAATGCAGATGGGCATATCTCCTTGGATTTTTCAAAAGCTTTTTAGCCCTTTTCTGGATCTCAGATAGCTCTTGAAAAGAGGTTGCTAGTTACTAGTTCCCAGACCCAAATTACGACATTTTCAATACTACACCATAGTGCCAACCTTACTA
The DNA here is from genome assembly GCA_963574575.1 of Galagoides demidoff. Taxonomy (NCBI): domain Eukaryota; kingdom Metazoa; phylum Chordata; class Mammalia; order Primates; family Galagidae; genus Galagoides; species Galagoides demidoff. Next base: position 8,626 of record CAUYQV010104625.1, on the reverse strand, counting down.
AAAGTGCCAGCATCTTCTCCATCCATAAGCCAAACAATTGTTTTGTTTTTTTAAAAAAACAAAAACTGGAGGTTTTTTGCTTTGTAGGGGAAATGTAAAACTGAACACACCCAGTTCAAAACTAGAGTTCCCTAGCTTACTTTTATGCTAAATTGTGCACGGAATTTTCACTTTAAGAATTTAGTGTGGACTTTTGGCCCTAGCTGCAAAGTACAGCAAAACTGTAATCATAAGTTACACCCTATAACCTCCATCCCAATTGAGGCCTTCCCCAAAAGTTCCTTAACCTTTTAGCCTTGGGCTAAAACCATCTTGTATCATCTCCTGCTGCCCCTCTAAACACAGGGTTGACATGCAGAGACCAGAGGACCCTCACTGGTTGGGGAGGCCTACCCCCAGGCTTAAAGTGTATTGACTTCTTAGATGAGAGAAATAAAAGGTATGCGAGAAAGCTGAAAAACTAACAGGATGCTGTGTTTCCTGGTAGAGATTTTCCTTTCTCAGAGACAGAGGTGTCAAAAATAAGGGAGAAAAGGCCCAGAAGGCAAACTATATTTCTACTTTCTCCTATCTGAAATAAACAATAAATAAGGCTTGGCGCCTGTGGCTCAAGTGGCTAAGGCGCCAGCCACATACACCTAAGGTTGTGGGTTCGAATCCAGCCCGGGCCTGCCAAACAACGATGGCTGCAACTGAAAAAAAATAAGCAGGCGTTGTGGCGGGCACCTGTGGTCCCAGCTACTTGGGAGGCGGAGGCAGGAGACTCGCTTAAGCCCAGGAGTTGGAGGTTGCTGTGAGCTATGCCATGGCACTCTACCAAGGGGGACAGCTTGAGGCTCTGTCTCAAAAAAAAAAAAAACAAATAAAATCTTATATCTAAAAAAAGATGAGGTAGGAGATGTGGAAAGGAGACCATAAGTAAGAGTATCAAGCATGGGATTTGGGATAACATCTCCAAGTGTAAAACAGTGGTTCCAGTTTGCATAACATTTTCTGAGTACTGCTAGTGTACTCCACATATTTGTATATAGGCATTGTGTAACCATGTAAATGAATTTTGAGGAGTCAACTCATGTAGTATTTGAATCAACTACTTTGGTAATTGCCCCCAAAATTGTGATTTCATATGGTCTGTCATCAAATTACCATCATGTGGATTTACTTTCAAAACCATGCTATAAACAGTTTATACAGCTCATCTTCAATTTCTGATGTGGCTGTTTCTCTCATTAAGAAGTATAATTTACATAAAATCCTAGGTAATGCATGGTAGATCTGCATGAGAATCTGCTGGTTCCCAAATCACTGCTTTAGTCTATATTTACACTGCCTGCATTAAACTTTAAGTAGCTCAGTATACTTCCTGGCAGAACATGAGCTCTGGTCTTAAGCAAGAAAGATACTTATGGAAACATGCAGGAATGGGGATCAGGTCATTCAAAGGGCGGCCATTCAAGAATGCCCTTTCACCTTCTTTGTCAATCCTTTATTTCCTCCCTTAAAGAAAAGAGAGAGCCTATATGCTTTTCCCCTCACAGCATCAAGAGCCTGAAAATTTAGACCAGGATAGATTTCAAAGCTGAAGTATAAAGGTAATGATTGAAAATTAAGAACAAACAGCAACTACTTTAGCCTTGTTCAGCAGTGCCTGCTCTAAAATTTCATTCCCAGAACACTCATGTTCTAAAACCATTCCCCACATTGGTCTGTGGCTGGATGAAACCCAAACTTTACCCATACCATAAGTGTTTCTATACTTCACACATAGAAAGTTCCTACCCAATACCTTTACTGAGTTTACAACCCTCTCCAAGCCAGAAATTCACCAATTTGATTCTAACCACCCCAGCTCTTCCCAAATCATCTTCCTTCTAAAGATTATTTTGGCTAATCTCTTTGTTAAAACTGAACATGAGTTCAGCCACTTTTATGACTCACGTGGCCAACTAGGGCCCAGTTACCGGATAACATGCATACACCACTAAACTGAACTAAGTAACCCTAGAATACAGTCTTCCACTGAGTCTACCACAGGTCGGGAGATGGTCTTCCCCACGGTTCTCCTCAACAGACCTCAAGAGACCTCGGTGTGGTGCAGTGTGTACTCCCTTTCATTCACAGGAATGTCCCCAACTGTGAAATCTGAAAATATGACAGGGAAAAGCTCTAGAATCAAGTTAATTTACATGGGCTCTAAAGGGCAAACGTGCGTGTTTTACAGCATCAATCCCACTGCCACCAAGAAAACGGGTACTGTGCTAATCTTCCAACAACCTTATGAAAGAGACAGGATCAGTCAGGCCCTTTCAACAAAGGAGAGCTTGGACTTGTAAAGCTGAAACGCCTTGTGAAAGGTCAAGGAGACAAAGCACATACAGGGAGACCACCCCAGTGGATCTAATCCCAAAGCCCACGCTCCCGACACTTCCATCTCCTCTCTGACCTCTGAGGCCCCAAGTCCAAATCTCTCTAGAACCACCCGGATCCCACCGGGAGCCTAGAGGCCTCAGGTGTGGGAAACCGGCAAAAGCGCAAGCCACGGAGGACCCGCAGGGTCACTGGCTGGGATGCTGGATGTAAGAAAGTGGCGCCTGAGGAACAGGGGCTCACCTGTAGGCGGCCACGGCGCGGGTCTGCAGGTATTTCTGGGCGGTCATGACTCCCACGAAGAGAAAGTTCCTGTCACGCGGGCCGCCATCCGAGGCCGAACCGTGCGGCCAGAGCTGCGCCCCGCGCGCATCACCGCGCGCCCCGCTGGCCTGGGAAGCTGCCGCCGCCTGCCCAGGCCGACAGCCCTCGGGGCTGGCACGGCGCCGCGGACCCCCTCGCTTCAGATCGGAGGCGCGGGGCAGGACCAGCCGTGAGGCCAGCACGAAGCCCAGCACGAGCCCGAGCAGCACGCTGAGCCAGGCGCGCCGGCCCCGCACGGCCATGCCCGCGCCGCTCCGCCCGCCGGGCCGCCGCCGCCGCAGGCTCCGCGCGCCCTCAGCCCGCCGCCCCCGCCCGCGGAGGCCAGCCCGCCCTAGCGCCGCGAGGCCCGGCCCGGGCAGCCCTGCGGCCGCCACGGGCCCGCCGCGCCCATTGCGGCTCCCAAGCCGCCCGCAGGCCCCGCGCCGGCGCTTTGTTCCGCACGCCCGCCCCCGCCGCCACGGCCTGTGCCTTTAAGAGAGGACCATGCCCAGCGCGCGCCGGCGGCGGCTCGGGCGCGAGGCGGCGGCTCCTCCCGCTGGCCCGCGGGGACGCGAGGCCAGCGCGACGGCGACGGCAGTGGCAGCTGAGTCCAGACCCCTGTCCCTCCCTGCTCGCGTCCTCCAGCTGGCTCGGCTCGGCTTGTGATGCGCCTGCCTCCGTCCTCTTCGTGGCCGGCGCCGCCGCTACAGCAGCACATCCTCCGGCTTAGCTCGCCATTGCAACAGGAGCCCCTCACGTCACGCACAGCGCGTTATGAAGCGGCCCCGGCGACGGCGAACCGTGGCCCCTCTCGGGACCCGTCCGCGCTGCGCGATTGGCGCAAAAGTGAATGGGGGGCGGTTCACGTGGCCAAAGTTTGACATTAAAAAAAAAAAATCCTCCCAGGCGCCCCGCCCGCGCGGTCTGCGACTGCGGCTGCTGGGCTGACCCCGCGTGGGGGCCCGGCTTAGCGCCCGCGGGGCCCTGCCGGCCGGTTATCTGGGGTTACAGTCACGCCAGCTAGAGCTCTGACTCCCGGCCGCGCTAGGGCAGCCGGTTCCCGCACCGTGGCGTTGCCGGCACGAATCTGAGGAGCGAATTTTGCAGAAGGGGCTTTCTGACCCCAGACTCTCCACGAACCGCACGTTCCTCCTGCACACACTGTCCTCAGATAAACCCACGGCCACTCCCTTCCCTCGAGCCAAGCCGACCTCCAGCTCCCTCGCTCGCGTGGTCCCGATTCACACTGTACCTTTGTGCCCGCCGCTCTGTGGGCAGAAGGAGCTCGGATAGAATCAACAGTTCCGGAGCCGTTTGGGACGTGTTTGCCTGGAGAGTGTGAACCATGAATTCATTTACTTTGTTCCCTATTAGTTTGTAAGCTAAATAAGGAGGGGGGGAAAGCCATGTTTAATATTTAATGCTCAAACTCCTTACACAGTGCTAGCATTTAATGGATGTTAAAGAAATGGTAAATGATGTTAATTATCTGTGTGGTAAGCACTATTTTTATTTACATTCTATGTGGGCAGATAGCTGGCTAGTTCCCTTAGCTTGAGTCTGTGTGTGTGCGGGCGCACACGTGTATATGTATATTTAAAATATTTTTTTCTTTGAGATTAGGTCTTGTTCTGCTCTCCCGGTTGGAGTATAGTTGTGTAATCACAAATCACTGCTGCCTCGAGCTCCTGGGCTCAAGCGATCCTCCTGCCTCAGCCACCCCAGTAGCTGGGACTACAGACATGCTCCACCACACCCAGCTAATGTTTCTAATTTTGGTAGACCTAGATTCTGGTTTTGTTGCCCAGGCTGGTGTGGAACTCCTGGGCTTTAGTGATCTTCTCGCCTAGACCTCCCAAGTGCTTCCTAGGTGTGAGCCACTTGTGGCAGAATCTTTGTCAATAGTTTAATATAAACGTGCTATGGATTTCTAACGACAGTTTGGGGGTACCAGCTCCTCTATGCTGAATTTTAATTTTTTTTTTTTTTTTGTAGTTTTTGGCCGGGGCTAGGTTTGAACCTGCCACCTCCGGCATAGTGCCGCCCTGAATTTTAAATTTTTATGCATTTCCTCTACAGAAACTCAGCTAAGACATCAAAATCAGAGAAGGTACGGTTTGAATAAAGTAAATATCAGTCTTGTTACTTAGTTGCCAACACATTGCAGGTTTTCTAATGAAATTCTTAAAGAATAAAGTATTCCCCTGGGCTGGAAAAGTTTGCTTTATTTAATCAGATAAACCCAAGAATTGGAGATAGGAAAGTAAGCATGCTTGGAGTAATACTTGGGTCTTTCTTCATTGTTATTTTGACCAAGTGATTACATAGTTTCAAATACCAAGATGTGGTAGCTGCAAATATCTGCTCTGCAACTGAATGGTGGTCACTCTTATTTATTCTTTGGAGATTACCACTTTATTTGATGCTTGTGATTTATGTCAAAAACCACCTCCCCACAGACGCCTTCCCTAAAAGGTGATTCATATCTAAAAATAAAATACTCATTATACAGTGAATACAGGATTCCAGCAGTGGTCTTAGGGAAAATACAGGGCATACAACCATGAATTATAGGCTCAAAAACCATCCAGAGAGGTTTCCAGTAAGACCATAAACTGCAAATGCCAAGGAGTCACCAGATCCCCCAAATTCAGCAACAGCCCTTCATCATAAAAAAAAAGGTGTTGTCCATAATCAGGAGCACTCATAAGTGTTATTTTGTAAAAAATCCTAATGGCACACACCTAGCCCGAGAGGTGAAGAGGACACCCAACCTGAGAGGTAGGCTTGGGCTGGATCAGGGTGAGGAGGGAGGGAGGGAGTCTGAGGGCCACTGAGTGAGTCCCATCTGTAGGAGCTCAGTGGCTCTGTCTCTTTGGTTCTAAATGCCAAAACCAAGCTATAGGCTCCTCTAGACTAACTCTACGCCAGGCATCCTCAAACTACGGCCCGTGGGCCACATGCAGCCCGCCTAGGACATTTATCCCGCCTGCTGGGTGTTTTTGCCGCTGCTGCCTGTCCTGCTTAGCAGCTGACTTGTCCCAGGGCCCGCAGTCCGGCCCTCCAACGGTCTGAGGGACAGTGAACTGGCCCCCTGTTTAAAAAATTTGAGGTCCCCTGCTCAAGACCAATATTTAGAGATTTGTTCAAAAATGCCATATCACCAGTTTCTTTTCTGGCTTCATGAACGTGATCTCTGAGATATAAAAATGATCTCTACTCCTTTACCGTTACTAAACAAATTGCAACTTGTTTCTGCATATGCTATACTTTTTTCTGTTGCTAATACATTGAATGCCTGTTACAGGTATAACATTTCTCATAATTTGCAGCAATTTCTTGGAAACCCTTGGTAAATACCTCAGTTGTTGGCAGCAAGCCTTGAATAACCAACAGAGTTCCCTGTAAGGGCTTCTTTAAAGACGCAGCTCCTGGACTCACACCTCAAACAGGGGTCTCTGGAAAAAGTAGCAATTTAAAAAATCCTTTAGAAACGCCTCTTTTAAGAAACAGCAAATGCTGAAGAGAGGGTTATAATAGTAAATCCTTCTAGAAGGGCCTGATAGCTGCTTGCAAAGAAGAGAAAATCTATAAAGACCACTTTACCAGTATTACCACTTAACCTCTATTAACCCAATAAAACTTTGCTTCATTATTAATGCTGCTATAAAAGTGACAAGCAAGGTCCTCATTTATTTATTAATTTTGCTTAATATTTTCTTCCATTTGCAGCATTTCCACTCAGATGCAGGAAAGGGTATGTGCCAGGACTTACAATATGTTCTGGCTTCCAAACAGTGGCCCATCCAACCCTAGTTGTGCTAAAAAATGTCCTTCCATGCCTCATGTTTCCTTGTTCTGATTATCAGCTCTATACATGGTTTCTGTTAGACGTTGAGTCAGTTTGAGTGTTTCTCACACAAGTATGCGTGTGTGTGTGTGTGTGTGTATGTATGTATGTATGAGAGAGACAGGGAGAAGAAATTTAAAGTTAGCACAACTCTTCCTGCTGGCCAGATGGGATATAATCTTACTGACTAGTAAAGTGGCACAGGCATTACTAGGAAAATAGCCTGAATGTTCTTTGGGAGATAAGCTCACTGCAGAGGTCGAGGAAAGTTTGCTTCTTGTCTAAGATTTAATCCTTGTGTAGCAGAGAAGTTTGCTTTTCCCACCCTTTGCCAAGAAATGCCATTGATCTTTAAAGCAGTGCCAGGGTTACCACAGCTGGAGAGTTTGCACAAAGACAAAGCTTCAATCCACAGGAGGGACCTCCTCCCCCCATCAGAACCCAGGCTCTGGTCAGCTGGGCAGCAGAGCAGCGGCCACCTGAAAGCTAATCACAGTCAGGGTCACGTCTGAGTGCCTTGTGGAGATGAGCCAGATGTGCAGCTCAAACTCTGCTCCACTCAAGGATTAACAAAGCATAAAATTGCTTGGGAAAAACATTCCAGCTGCAGACGGTTTAAGTTGCCTATAAATTGAGACAACTTGAAAATTTGGATTTACAAATGCCTAAAGTATAAAGCAAGGATAAAGAAAACATTCACCGTAACAGCACCATTATGCCTGCTGCTAAATGAGCCCACTTCATTTATCTTTCATACACCCTGTTGTTATGCTATAAATACTCTTACCACTCACCTGATTGATGGTGATAAGGGTTGTTATCTAGACCTGACAATAAGACCTCTCTAGGAATTCAAGTTAACAATGGTATGATGGTACATTCTGTTGGGGAGTCTATGAAAGGGAGGTTTTCCCAGTAAGCTGGGGGAGAGCAAAGTCCTATAGCCCATTTGGAGGGAAATTTTGTCAATATCACAAATTATAAGTGCATTTGCTTTTGAGCCAGCAATCTTCTGAGAATTTGTCCTCCAATCACACTAGTACAGAATGACACTTGTATATGGTTTTCTGCTAAATTGTTTGTGATCGCCTGTAATCCCAGCACTCTAGGAGGCCAAGTTGAGTGGATTGCTTGAGGTCACAAGTTCAAGACCAGCCTGAACTAGAGCAAGTCTCTAAAAATAGCAGGGTGTTGTAGTGGGGCATCTGTAGTCCCAGCTACTTGGGAGGCTGAAACAGGAGGATTGCTTGAATCCAAGAGTAATTAAAACAAACAAACAAACATGGGAATGAAATACTCTGCAGCAGTAAACCACAGCTTGGAGACTATTTATACTGAATGAAAAGAGTTCCACATGGCACAAAACATAAAAGATAAGAATTTTGCTAGTGTTTTTATAACTCAGCACTAAAAGGATACACAAGAAATAAAAGTAATACCTATGAGGAGGGTGGGAAAAATGAGGGGTGTTGAAAGGAAGGAAATGAAAAAGAAAGAAGGATGTGAGGTTTCCTCACAGGAACTTTTAAATATTACTTTGACCTTTTATTATATGATAATACTACCTGACCACCACCACCACCACAACAAAAAATGTTATAAATTTTTCTACAAGTTAAATGCCTCCCAAATGTTTGCAGATCACAGTTCATTAGGGCCATAGATTCTGCTCGACAGTTCGTTTAGTCCAACTGCTTTGTCTTGCATAAGTAGAAACTGAGGCTCAGAGAGATGAACCTAGTCAGTCGCATAGTCAATGCTGTAACTAGCCAATAAACCAGAGACAAAACCCAGGCTCAAAATGCCTTAGACTCTATACGACAATCCCCCAAATATTTTCTTTCACATTTTGTCCCTCAACCCCTTAGCGACTGGTTAAGGAAATGTCAGAGAACTAATTGAACTTTTACTTTCTAGTTTTCTTAAAGTGTCCTGTGAGTGTTCTTCCATTGTGGAACTATTTTTTTTTTTTTTTTTTTTGAGACGGAGCCTCAAGCTATCCCCCTGGGTAGAGTGCCATGGCATCACAGCTCATAGCAACCTCCAACTCCTGGGCTCAAGCGAGTCTCCTGCCTCCGCCTCCCCACAGGCGCCCGCCACAACACC
>CAUYQV010104622.1:0-26556 GCA_963574575.1 Galagoides demidoff | reverse complement strand
TCTTCTTTTCTTTGAGAGAATGCTGGGGAAATTCTTTGTTTTGTTATTGTTATCGTTGTTGTGTTTTTTGAGACATAGTCTCACTCTGTTGCCCTGGGTAGAGTGCTTTGGCATCATAGCTCACAGCAACCTCAAACTCTGGGGCTTGAGTGAGCCTCTTGCTTAAGCCTCCCAAGTAGCTGGGGCTACAGGCGGGGATTGCCATGCCATGCTAATTTGCCTCTGAGATACAATCTTATTGACTAACATAGACCTTTGATAGTTCAGTAACACTGCACCATACTCAACTATAGGTATGAATAAGATACTGTTTTTTCTTTATATTTCTACACTGGTGTAAATTTATTCTATTTCAAGGTTTTTAGTATTTAAGATAGGCCATTATGCTGTTAGTGCCGGAGTGTTTTGTATATTTATATATACATATACACTATATATGTACACATATGTATGTAATTACTGGACACCTGTGTACCACCGTCTGGCTTTGATTCTGAAGCACCAACTTTCCCCAGAATTTCTCCAAACCCACCCTGTGTTATTTTCGCCACAAACTTTGTGTTTACCCTGCACATAATCATATCACCCTGTATGTCATTTATAACTGAAAAGTATTTCCAAGCTCATTTAAAAACTTGGCAATGTTGCATGAAATAATTCCACTTACACACCTCTATTCGGTCACATTAGTAAGCGAAATTGCAACGATAAAATCCGTTTTAGTTATAAACCAAAGAAACCATTCATTGGTAGACCATAAACTGTAACAGTAAAATGCACCTATTTCCAATTCAACAAAGGAAGCACTTTTTAACAAAAGCTTTCGTGACCTAGAAACTTTGGGGATTTTGAGTAATCTTCTCACACTTTTATAATTAGTTTATCTAGACCCTTACATCTTCCAGCACCTTCAAAATTATTTTCTCTGTTCCCTATACGATTCTGTTCTATATTCTGAAAAAATATTATTGTGTACTGCATGTTAATTTTAACAAGGTATGTGATCTTAACTGCGTGTCCCAGAGAAAGGTAAATATTTGATTGCTTGGGAAACTCTTTCATCTTTGATCTGAAGCTGTGTAATGAAAATACTTGCTGATGATAACCTGAGGTATATAATAATTTTCTAGGTTGTGCCAGAGGCTGGAATGGATCCGGCAAGTCCCAACAGTGACTTTTCCCTTCCTTAGGGATCTGACCTTCTGTAAATAATCCCCAATGCAATCAGCTGAGAATAAGACAGAAATAAACAGGGTTTCTGAGTGATAAATAACTTTCCTTCTCTGTAGCTACCCTCTGCATTCCATAAACACACCAAGAGGAAAAGGAAATTATATTGGATATGTGTCGACTGACCCAGGTGGAAAAATCACAAGAAAAGACATTTTAAAAACAGTGATTTGGAGGCGGCACCTGTGGCTCAGTGAGTAGGGCACCGGCCCCATATACTGAGGGTGGCGGGTTCAAACCTGGCCCCAGTCAAACTACAACAATAACAAAAAAATAGCTGGGTGTTGCAGCGGGCACCTGTAGTCCCAGCTACTTGGGAGGCTGAGGCAAGAGAATCGCCTAATCCCAGGAGTTGGAGGTTGCTGTGACCTGTAATGCCACAGCACTTTACTGAGGGTGACAAAGTGAGACTCTGTCTCTTAAAAAAACAAAAACAAATACCAGTGATTTGTGGGTCATATAATATAGGGACATAGAGCTGTTCACACTTGAGTATCCGCCAAGTTTATTCCGTGAAATATCCAGAACAGTAATAATGTTAAGTCTTTGTGGGACACTCCACTGCTTAGATATTATTTCCAAAACCCTGTCTGATTTCCAATACACTCCCCAATTGAGTTATGGGTAATTATTTTATCCACTTTGCAAAGGAGACAAATTATTCACAAGTTTAAAAAAGCCTTGGTTGATGAGTATAAAAGTCACATAGTTGGCAAAATTTAAACTATCCACATGTAACTGACTAGTAATAGTTTATATGGTGCTTGAGTTCAGTAGTTATATTAGTTTTGGATCATAACCAGTTTTGTGATCTGGACACGGATATAAACATGTGTCCAGGATTAAGTCGGGTGTATAGGACCTGTGTGTTGAAAGTGACCTGGGGCCAGAGAAAGGGGTAATCCCCAGACTGGGGATGTAGACCAGACGTTTTCATCATCCTTTTGAGACTTTTTTTCCCTCTGCCAGACTTTTCAGATGTTCCTAAATTTATTTATGAGCAAAAAAAAAAAAAAAACTATTTGTGGGAAAAAAATTATGACACTATGGCAATCCTCAGGGACAGTATGTCACCCAGCTGCCACTGTGAAGCTCAGAGTGTCCTTGAATCCAGATGGTTACACAAAGTTGGGGAGAATCAGTTCATTATCCCAAGACTGTGTCACATCCCCTTGGCACGTCTTGGCTGGCTCCATGCGTGCATTTGTGACTTGTATTATATGTTATATGTAGTCATATTATATAGGTGTACAATGATAAATAATTCTATATAATTATATGTGGCTGTATAAGTATATAGCTGTATAATTATATACAATTATATATCAACTACATAATATAGCTATAATGATTATATAGTTAGTTAATTTTATAGTTAAATATAACTATAATAATTATACAGTTATATATGATTATATACAATTGTAATATTATAATTATATAGTATAAGTATATAATTATAATATCATATATTATAATAAATAAATCTATATAATTATATTTACCTACAAATATACATAAATGCTCATGTGCATATTTTTGCAAATGGACACATATGTGTATATATCAATATTTGTGTACAGGTAAAATTAATGTATATCTGTGATCTGCGGGAGGTATTATTAAGGTGAATGTGCTTTAAAAGGGTTTTCTCTGTACCTTCTTTCTTTTTTGTTTTTGAAATAGAGTCTCAATCTCTCACCCTAGGTAGAGTTCTGTGTCTTCAAGGCTCACTCAGCCTCAAACTCTTGGGTTCAAGTGATCCTCCTGCCTCAGCCTCCCGAGTAGCTGGGACTATAGGCACCTGCCACCATGCCTGGATTATTTTTCTTTCTTTTTTTTTTTTTTTGGTAGAGACAGTACCTGGCTATTGCTCAGGTTGGTCTCAAAGCCCTGAGCTCAAGGCATCCTCCTGCCTCAGTAAGAATACTGCGATTACAGGTGAGAGCCACCATGTCCAGCTTTTTCTCCATGTTTTAAGAATAATTTCTGACCATTCTATGTAATTTATCAATAGTCAGTTTTTCTTGTGAATACCACCCATTCACTGGGTGTTGGAGATTTTCTATTATATTTTGTTTGTTCTTTTCATCTTTATCCTCAACCCAATCATCTGACATCCATTACTGATTCCCAGAACCCCATGATAACATTCCCCTATTTTTAAGTAATTACTGGTATTTTGCTACATGTGATTTTTCCATTGAATACAGTCTGCTAAGCATGATCTTTCTACCTCCTTGAATATATCTAGGGGAAACAGGAAAGCAAAGATTAACATGACTATTTTGAGCTTTTAATATTTTAGGCCCAGGCCTGAGACTCTAACAAGATGATTTGCTTGCATTAATGATTCTTTTTCCCCATACGATCAGTCGAATGTATCTGTGCTTTCCCACAATACACAATATATCACTTTTTGTCATTTTTACTGTAATTTCTTAGAAAGCATTTAAAAGTGAAATAAATGGCAGATGTCAGAGAAGAATGGACCCCACTTCACATGTAATTAATTAATAGAAATTTATTGGCTTGGCACCTGTGGCTCAAGTGGCTAAGGTGCCAGCCACATACACCTGAGCTGGCGGGTTCAAATCCAGCCTGGACCTGCCAAACAACAATGACAGCTACAACCAAAAAAAAAAAAAAGAAAGAAAGAAGGAAATGTATTGCTAATCTGATACACCTGCAGGTTCACCTACAGGGGGGCTGATACCATATAGGCATGCAGCGCTGAATATCGGGTGAGAAGCCTTTTTATACTATTATTCTGCATAGTCACGCAGGGTCAGCAAGCTAGTACAATACGGAAGGCAATCATAGCGTGCAGGGTCACAGGGTGGGGGGACATGTTGATTCATAAACCACAAGATATATCACAAGTACGTTACTTCATGGGTCATGAGATAATGGTCACATAGTATGGGGTACAAACAAGTGTTGGCTAAGTTTCTGAGAATAACTCAGGACTTTTTGTTAAGGGCTCAACCCCTTCCTTCATTCAACCCCTCCCTGCATACTTCCTTAATTTCAGGCTGTTTCTCTACCCTTGAGGGGCCTGGGACTAAAAGGCTTAGGAGAGGTTTCTTCTTCAAGGGTAGGGGGCTTGTTCCCTACTGGTCTTAGGGGGGAACCAAGGGGTCTGGGTCATCACAAAAGGACATTGAGCCTCTTTGAAAAAGTCACAAAAAAGTTCCTTTCAATGAACATATAGTTGATTGCGTTGTTTCCATATAATACTATCCCGTGACACAGTTTACAAAGAACAGAATGGTAATTATTTAATGATAGGTGTAAACACTTCAAAGAAAGTCCTTTGAGGGATAAAGGATATGATAAGCTAAAAAGAGTGCGTCTGTATTTGGAAGAGATGGTAAGTAGTGGCAATGCCTCAGATATTTGTATGTTTGTTTCATGGGGAGATTGTAAGGTTATTTATCTCAACAGAGTACAAGGTTCTGTCTTCTAATCAAAGACTCTCCTTATTTACAATCCTGTTCCCCGTTCAGGAAACAAGTAGGTTATTGCCAGTGGGTTTGTTTTTTCGATGGGAATGACCAGTGTGTCCTGTGAAGGCATCACCGCTACTGACGGATTATCTGTAAAATAGGAAGAAGATCTCACCTCTTTTCTAATCCTCAACTTCTGACTCGTCACATAGAAACCAGGCACTAGTCTTGTTTATCCTTGTCTAGAATTTGAGGGAACGTCTATGCCTTGTTCCACTTTGAAAGACCCAATGAGAAACTCTGCAATTTGGGTCTTGACCATAACCCTGAGAAACTCCATTACCCCATTGCAACTAATCACAGGAATCATCACAACCAGCTTGGAATAAGAATAACTAAGTTCTCAGGCGGTGCCTGTGGCTCAAGAAGTAGGGAGCTGGCGCCATATAGCGGGGTGGTGGGTTCAAACCCAGCCCCAGCCAATACTACAAAAAAAAAAAAAAGAATTAAGTTCTCTAGGGGTTGAACTTATCATTATGGATTTTATAACCCTGTATAATGTGCTTATGTGTGTCATGCACACCCACGTTTTGGCCCAAACTTTCAAGGAAAAAAAATATCTTTCAGGTTCTAATATTTTAAATTCAAGTATTTATTTGTTAGGCTCTTTCTTCTAGGAGGGTATCATTTTTTATATATGGGCATTGTTATTGTTTTCCGCAGTTGAACTTTTTTCTTTTTTCTTTTTTGAGACAGAGTCTCACTATGCCACCCTCAGTAGCAGGCTGTAGCATCACTGCGTGGCCTTAAGCGATTCTCTTGCCTCAGCCTCCCAAGTAGCTGGGACTACAGATGCCCACCACAAAACCCAGCTATTCTTTGTTGCAGTTGTCGTTGTTGTTTATCTGGCCTGGGCTAGGTTTGAACCCACCTGCCTCAGTGTATATGGCTGGCACCCTAAACACTAAGCTATGGGCACTCAGCCTGCAGTTGAACTTTTAATGCATATACATAAAAAAAATTGAAAACACTTACATAGATACAGAATTAGTACTACCCATGGATAAGGCCCAACCTTATTTTCTCCACAAAAAAAGTTTGTGTAAAAACTGTGCATTGTACAAGGAAAAATGTGATAATTCCCCCTAGCTTCCAATTTTTGTTCATATTGAGAAGAGATACGTTTCCAACATGGGATTCCAGGCAGGAGAATATCCCAACTCTGTCAGAGAGATGTTTCCGTAATAATATGGTCCATTAATTTGTATTTTCTTAGTCTGTAAATCTACTCAGTACTCTACTTTTCTTATATAGCTTAGAGTGATATCCTTCATCCCCAGCCTGCCAGGCTGCAATCCTTAAACCTCAATCCTACCTTTATCCCCAGCCTACCTGGCTGGAATCCTTAAATCTCAATCCTACCAGGTGAGCCTGGCTTCTTAAAAAAATTAGCATCTTATCTTTCCACTAATAGACCCACTTGGCAGCTAATTCCAGACACAGAGAGACCACTAAGAAGTTTGGATATGCACTTTTGATTCTACATGAGCCCATAAGACTTATCACTCTGTAAATGTGACATCAATGTGGTATACCCGGGGAGCTTGTTAACCATGTGAGCCCATGCAATAATTCTCCAATAATTCTGGTACACCAGATCTTCAATGCAGCTATGGAATTGTATATTTTAAAGCCTACAAATGATTCAAATCTAAATAATCTATTAGGTACATCTTGAGAAAGGCTGGCCATGCTCTCACACCATAACTTTGAAAATGAACATTGACTAGCATATGCACGGAAATCACCATATACCCTCACCTTGAAGGGTATCTCACTTTTGGGGGAAGTTGCAATCCATTTTTCACTACTTAAGGTAACTCCACCTATGGATTCCCCCCCCCCCCGTGTCTGCTTTAGTGTTTCTCACATGAAAGAATTTTGGGGTACCCTCCATTTCTCAGTAGACCTGTTAGATCTTTGTTTTTGCCCCAGAGGAAGAAAATGATTCTCACGTTCTAACAGGTGAATTGAATGAGACCACAGCGTGGACATGCTTCTTCAAAAGCACAGGTGTAACTACCGAGTGTCCATCACTCCCCATCACTCAACTGTACCTCACTGGTCACTTATAATTCTAATTTATAGCATTAGATGTGATGCTACCTTCAGTTTCTTTCTGAAAGAGACTCACAGGTGGGCAAAGCGAAAGAGATGATTTAGCAACAGACACTTTAGTAACCTCAACAGATTCTCCGCTATTTGGAACAAATGCTAGTGAGTGAGGAAAATGCGTACTTCTTTACTCTGAATTTGCAGGTGAAAAGAGGCCAAATTGAACCGTGCATCTGTAATCACATGTCCTGGGAGAGGTGAAGTGAGGTGAGGGCAGCTGATTTGAAGATCACCATGATTCCACTAAATGGATATCACACCTGCATCCAGGTGTGTTTGAACAATGATAAGATATGAGTTCTGAAAAGAAATGTGTGTATCTCCTCTTCCCTCTGGCTGATAAGTTTTGGCTGGTGTAGACACCACATCCATCTTCTGGAAGAAGTTCCACAGCAAAACACAAGGTGCATATTTATCAATCTGTGGCATCAAGGAATAACTAACCACTGGCTCTCAGGAACACAGCCAGTACGTCCAGACATAAATAAAGCTGGCTGCATCCTGGTGCATCAAGAACTCAGTGACTAGTGTGCAAAGATTCATGACACTTTCCTCGTATGCATCCATGGAAATATTTATTCTGGTTATCCCAAAGTGTCAAAAGTTGAGCCAATTAAAAATTATAGGCAAACAAATGCTTCCATCACTGACATTCATGTGGAACAGTCAAAAAGGGAAGCCAAAATTATAACTCATTCCTCGATAATGACAAATTCTTGATATCCTTTAAGTGAGTAATATTTATAGTTTCAGCACAATGCTAGCAATGAAATTTCTAAGGCAGTACACAGAGTACTTCGATTTGTTGATAATCATGATTTAAAAATTGGTATTATTGCAGAACCAGCAAGAGGCTAGGTTGTTAGATGCTGTAAATTCGTTCCATTAAGCTTAATTAAGGCTGATAGAGTTCTGAGGATATGTCCCCTTTTAAATAATAATACCAATTAGCCTCTCATATTTTTCAGTAATTATCTGAAGAATAATGAAACAAAATAATTGGCAAATAATTGAAAAAACATTTATAACATAAGAATTGGCCAAGACAGGGATGTTCTATTTTAAGATAACTTTGTTTTATTTCACTTGAGATACGGCCTGAGTACTCCAATAAAGGGATTTTAGTAAAATCACATTTCCTCACTACCGAAATGCCAAAGAGACAGTATCCTTGAAAGATGTTTAAACTTCTAAAAAAAATGTTTTTTTTTTAGACAGAGGCTCAAGCTGTTGCCCTGGGTAGAGTGCTGTGGCATCACAGCTCACAGCAACCTCGAATTCCAAGCTATTCTCTTGCTTCTGCCTCCCAAGGAGCTGGGACTACAGGCTCAATTTCTAAAAGCAAACTTTTCTTGTCTATAGTTTAAACATCATTCTTTAAGGAACCAAATCCTTCTTAAGGAACATAACTTTTTTTTTTTTTTGAGACAGAGTCTCACTATGTTGCCCTCTGTAGAGTGCTGTGATGTCACAGCTCACAGCAACCTCTACCTCTTGGACTTAAGTAATTCTCTTGCCTCAGCCTCTGGAGTAGTTGGGACTACAGGCACCCACTACAACCCCTGGCTAGTTTTTGTTAGAGTTGTCATTTTTGCTTGGGCTGGGTTCAAACCCACCAGCCTCAGTGTATATGGCTGGTGCTGTAACCACTGTGCTACAGGCGCTGAGCCAGGAACATAATTCTTTAACTAACCAAATACTTCTTAAGGAACATAATACTGATAATTACCTCTGATCGTATCTACATGGATGGCCTGTCTTTTGTAAACCAGAGTGAAAAAAAAAATCTGCTGACTTTTTTTTATGTTCCTAAGTGGAATTTTGCATAATTTATATAATGCTGTGACATTTAAGTGAGTGTGTATATGTGTTTATACACACACACATATATATTTACAAATGTCTAGTGTTTAACAGAAGTATAACCGTTTTTAATGGTTACCAAGGATTCTATTAGATAATTGGGAGCTATTTAAACACAAAGTCATGCCAGGCTAGGAAATTCTCACTAGAAGACTTTCGGTTTGTAATATATGCTAGCACGTGTCTATCGCTTTTTCTAAATGCATGAGGAAAAGATATTTCAAATGGTATGATATTTCAAAGGATATGACATTTCAAAATATAGTTCAGTTTTGAAACAGTTTTGTGATCTCACACACCTCTATTTTATATCTAAATACTCTTTTGTTAGTAAGTAGCCATTGCCCTAAATAGCTATTTTAAAATATCTACACACTTAGGCTGCATTTAATATAAACAGTTACTAGACAGCACCTGTGGCTCAGCAGACAGGGCATTGGCCCCATATACCAAAGATGGCAGGTTCAAACCTGGCCCTGGCCAGCTAAAACAGCAGTGGCAACTGTAACAGAAAACAGCCAGGTATTGTGGTGGGTGCCTGTAGTCCCAGCCACTTAGGAGGTGGAGGCAGGAGAATCACTTAAGCCCCAAAGAGTTGGAGGTTGCTGTGAGCTGTGACACCACAGCACTCGACTGAGGGTGACAAAGTGAGCCATCAAAAAACAAACAAACAAACTCAAACTGTTACTATCCTAAAACAATATAAGTGAGGAATATTCTCATAGAGTTTTGTGGAAAGATTTGGAACTTTCCTCTTAAATTCTTACTATACGTCTGAGTATTATTTCTACTGTTATTTCAAAATTTGCAAAGAAAATAGCTCATAAGTAGGGCCAGTAAAACAGAAATATGGTGTTTTGTTTGTATTCGGCAGTAAAAAATTTTTCTACTAATAAAGTAAAATGCTCAAGTAGATTAATCAAGTGCAAATTATGTAATCAAAATGAGTGCACCCCTTTAATACTCTGAAATAAGCAATTAAAAAATAAAATAGAATACTTTATCAAGGGGGAGGGCACAAAATTGTCATCGAGCTCTTAAAGGTCTATTTGCAAAGATGAATGTGTAGAATCTCCAATAACAAAGAAGTCACAATAATTTTACTTTAATGGAGACATTTCAGAGGGTCAAGGGAAGCATTTTCGTAGATTGTTTAAATCCAGAGGTCCCCGTCAATGGCTAGGAGAGCCTTTCGTTTAAGGAGAAACTGTTGATTAATTCCCAAGATCTACTTCTGTTCACACCAGATGCATTGGCATAGAGAACACAACTCTCAATTAACTCACTTAATCCCATTTGCACTGATTGAACGAAAAACTCTCATTAAAAAAAAAAAAGACCACTACCGAGTTAAAATGATGAGTCGATGTAAGAAGATGAACCAAGTTTTTTTCGAGATTGCTTAGGAGGCTTCAGAGAATTTTTTTTTTTTTCTTTTCTGGGCTTATCCTTCACCTGCTGGCTTGCCTTTCTGGTTCAGCTCTTTTTTTTTGCAGATTTTGGCAGGGGCTGGGTTTGAACCCGCTACCTCTGGCATATGGGGCCGGCACCCTACTCCTTTGAGCCACAGGTGCCACCCCTGGTTCAGCTCTTTATGGGATGGGGTCAGTTGGATTTGAGGAACATAAGAAGATTTTGGAAGAGGCAGTCTTTACAGACATTCACACATATATCTGTGTCCCCCACGGCTTAGGACTAAGAGTTGGTCTGCTTCCCTTTCCTACTCACTGAGGCCATGGGTCAGCCTTTGCAAAGCCTGTTATTGTCAAGACTGTGGAGTGTGGTCTAGAGCATCATGAGGACCCCAAGTTCACTCAGCCAGCCCTGCAGGAATGGTCCTAGGGAAGGGGAAGGGTGAAAGATGTCTTCACTTGCCTTCTTAACTCTGTGGCTCCACAAAATCTGACCGGATTTTCCAGTCCCTGCCAAATGTATTATTAATATTGATTCTTATACTATCAAACAACAGGCATCCTGGTTCATACATGGTGCTTTCTCCTGTGTCCTCACAGGGTGGAAAGAGAGAGACAGCTCTGTACTAATAAGAATCATGTTACCCTTCTTTTTAGCTTTCAGAAATTTAGCACAAAGTCAGCCATTGCCAAGTTCAGGGGCTGGCCTTAAGGAACCTGAGAGACCATCTACCCCACCAAGTTAAGACCCAAGTGGGGAGTTCCACAGGGAATAGTGAGGAATTCGGAAACGGACCTGGTACTGGAAGTCACAGGCAGACGGCTTCTGCAGGAGCCCACACGTCTGCAGTAATCAGTGATCCTGGGGAATTGGGGGATGCATTTAACATCTATCTCCTACATTCCACAGACCCTTGAATTTCTTACCATTGCAAGACAGAGTGTGGAGTATTTTGTTCACAATCCATGATTGGAAAAGAACAAAGATTTCATCTGCATTGTTGTAAACACCCACTTCCATCTTTCAGACCTATCCAAGGCAGTGGAAAACCGTTAGCATTTTCCAAAACACCCAGGGATACGGAATTCTCCCTTCCCCTCTCCACGAGTTTCCTTAGAGGTACTTTGCTGAAGAGTCTCAAGAAAGCACGCTCTGCTCTCTCAAGCACTCCTGAATTCTTGGCAGGGAATAAATGTCTTCATTCTTATTCCAGGAGAGTAAACCTGCCTTGATTTGAAACCTTGCAACCTCTCAGGAGCCACTGGGGAATTGAAGATCCTCCTGAAGCTGGGTGTGCTTAATAAAAGCAAGAGATGAACTGGAGCTTGACTCAGGCACACACACCTTTAATAATCTTCGAGCATATTTGCAGGGTTTTAAAGATGCTGAGCGTGAAACCGCCTTCCTCTGTGTTTAGTTTGCTGGGCTTAATCAGGAATTTTTGGGGGGGGAAAAAAGATTAATTTATTAGGAAAGGCTGCTGCCTAGAAACACAATAAAAACATTTTATTTGGGGCCCATAACAGAATTAAGAGAACAGAGTAGTTGTGTGTGAGTACAAAATAGATATAAAATTATTCATATATATAATTTTGCATGTATACATTTACAGACATACTTTTTGCAACAATCTAATAAACAGCACACTGTAATTTTAATACATGGTATTTTATCCATGTATACTTTTATTCACACTGTATGGCACATCTGTAAATACTATATCTGTGCATATCATATATAATATATAGCAACATATGTATCTTTAGTGATATAAATATAGTGTGCTATAATATACTTCACAGATAGTTTTTTTTATATATATACATACACATAAAATATCCAGATAGCATATAGGTACTAATTGTATGTCTGTGTTATCATTTAATTAGTGTTTAGAAGAATTTATTTGGGGCTATAACGATATCTCCCCAAATAATAAGCGATAATGATCTCTCCCCAATTTTAGCATAAAGGCTGGAGGAATTTGTCTTTTTTTCTAGGTGAAAGGATGCTTGGCTTTCAAGGTATTTTTTTTTTTTAATCTGTCTTGCACAGAACTGCCTTTGAGTGTTTTAACTGTCATCCTTCACTATCAAACCAAATTTGAGATTATCAACAGCCTGACACCAGGACAGAGAATCCCATTCATGAAGGCATGGGAGGTGTTCTGCCATAGCTGGCCCAGAAGAAACCAAGGTTCTTGGACCCCAAAGAATGTGGATGCTCACAGGAGGTGTTTATGGAGCTATTTATGTAGCCGGGATGCAGACACACCTCCCAGGACAGGTTTCCTGAAGGAAGGAACAACCTATATTACTAATGCAGAACTTCTTATGGGAGGGTCACGTAAGTTTGGGCAGAAATGTGAACATTACTCTGTCATGGTTTTCCAAGCCAGTCCAGCCCCGGCCAACTGCAAAAACAAACAAACAAACAAACAAACAACAAAAAAAGGGGTGACACCTGTGGCTCAAGGGGTAGGGTGCTGGCCCCATATGCTGGAGGTGGTGGGTTCAAACCCAGCCCCGGCCAACTACAAAAAAAAAAAAAAAAAGCCAGTCCAAACACTTTAGCAGTAGATGAGTTTAATATAATGGTAAAAACAATGTCATACGGAAAAGGTTTTGTTTGTTTGTTTTTATATAGGAGGCTCTGTGAGTATTCCCAACCAGAGTTGATACATTCGCCTGGGATGTATTTTTTTTTAATTATCTCCATATCCCTTTCCATAGAGGTTGTACTAGTTTGCTGTCCCATCAATAGTAAGTCTTCCTTCCTTCCTTCCTTTCTTTTTTTTTTTTTTGCAGTTTTTGGCCGGGGCTGGATTTGAACCCACCACCTCTGGCATATGGGGCTGGCGCCCCACTCCTTTGAACCACAGGCACCACCCAGTAAATCTTCCTTCCTTTCTGCAAGTCCCCAGAAGCAATGAAAAAGCATTTTACTTGCAATCAGTGTAACTGGTTTCTTGGACCCTCAATGAATCCCCAACAATAAAAATTAAATAAACAAAAATAATTTTAAAAAAAAGAAAAATCATTTTACTACCAGGGCATTTGCCCTGGAGTGTTCTTTGCAGCTCAATTCACAACTGCCAAGATGTGGAAGCAACTGGGATGCACGTCAACCTGTGAACGGATCAGGATATACTGTGTATGTATGTCACGGAGCACTAGTCAGCCCTAAGAACAGACGTACACTTCACACCTTTTGTGTTAACTTAGATGGGTTCAAACACATTCTTCTTTTTATTTTTTTTGACACAGAGTCTCACTATGTTGCCCTGGATAGAGTGCTGTGGTGTCACAGCTCACAGCAACCTCAAACTCTTGGGATTAAGTCATTCTCTTATTTCTGCCTCCCAAATAGCTGCGATTATAGGCACCTGCCACAACACCTCACTACTATTTTTCACAGTTTTTGGCTGGGGTGGGGTTTGAACCCACAACCTCTGGCATATGAGGCCGGTGCCTTACACCTTTGAGTCACAGATGCTGTCCAGTCACTATTTTTTGTTGCGGTTGTCATTGTTGTTTAGCTGGCCCAGGCCAAGTTCAAACCCACAAGCCTCAGTGTATATGGCCGGGGCCGTAACCAATGTGCTACTGGCGCTGAGCCATGAAACATTCTTCTTAGTAAAGTATCTCAAGAATGGGGGAAAAAGTACCTAATGTACTAAATACTAATATGAAAACAATATATAGATATTTACACACCCACAGAAAAGAAAAAAAAACAACACAAGTATAGTCTAGGCACAGGGAGGAGAGAGAGAAGAGGGGGAGGGGAGAAATGAGGGTGATTGGTGGGGATCTCACCTCCTGGGCATAATGTGAGGGTGTTCAGCACACCCCAGGTGAAGGGCTCAGTTACAACTTGAACCTCAGCTTAGAAGGTTGAAACAATGTAAAAACAATGTAACCTCAATATTCGTACTCTCGTATTAACCTGAACTTGAGAGAGAGAGACAGAGAGGTGCCTTAGTATCTTTTGTAACAACCTGGATGGAATAGAGGCCATTCTCCTAAGTGAAACAGTGTTAAGAGCAGAAAAACTGATACCACCTATATAAAATACTAAATGGGGACA
Organism: Galagoides demidoff; assembly: GCA_963574575.1. NCBI lineage: Eukaryota > Metazoa > Chordata > Mammalia > Primates > Galagidae > Galagoides > Galagoides demidoff. The sequence continues at coordinate 12,337 of CAUYQV010104622.1, read as the reverse complement.
AGTCAATCAACACTTTAAGAAAGGGAAGCAAAACACAACAGAACTCAAGTGGAGGGGAGGAGGGGCGTGAGCTAGAGTAAATTCTGATCTAACACATGCAAAGCTCGCCTGATGGGTGACGTGCACTCTTCCCCAAAACTTTCACTAAAAATGTACGGAAGCAAATCATGCAACCAAAACACACACACCGTTGTAGTATTCTGGAAGAGGATGGATCAATGACCTACAATCTAATCAAGGGCTCAGAGCCTGTGGCTCAAGCAGCTAAGGTGTCGCCCACATATACCTGAGCTGGGGGGTTCGAACCCGGCCAGGGTCCACCAAACAATGACAGCTGCAACCAAAAAATACCCAGGTGTTGTGGTGGGCACCTGTAGTCCCAGCTACTTAGGAGGCAGAGGCAGGAGAATTGCTTGAGCTCAGGAGTTGGAGGTGGCTGTGAGCTGTGATGCCATGGCACTCGATGCAGGCAACAGCTTGAGGCTCTGTCTTAAAAAAAAAAAAATCTGATCAAAGAGGTAGAAAGACAGATCAATTCAAGTGTCGATAGAAAATCTCTGTGTATAAAGAGAAACTGAAATAGTTAGGGTGGCCCATGCTGATTGATTTTTATCAATTTGATGGCCTGGGAGGTGGGAGATAGAATTTTCACCTTGCATTATATATCCTGGTGGTGAAGATGATCACTGGGATTTAAAAAGCATCTTGGCAAGGTTTTCACTCCTAACTTGTTAGCTACAAGGCATTGTGAATGTCCTGGGTTGCGTGCGTGCATAAGTTAATGCTAAGTTAATAATATTAGAAATATCAGATTAATGATAACACCGCTGTGTCAAGGACATATCAGTTCCTCCTTGTATCTTCCAAAGGTTGCCTGACTCATGTGAAGTATGTTCTCATCACCAGCTGTTGTTGCTATTTTTGTCTGTGTGGAACAGGACAGAGGGAATCTTTTATACTTACATCCTGGGCTGGGAAGCTACTGGCAAACGCGTGTTCCTTTGACAACTAAGCAAATGAACACATCCTCGTGCTGCTTGACTTTTCAGGGATGGTGTTTGAATTTCAAATTTAAGTAGCATCATTATTGATGTCAAGGAGAAGAAACAGCCAGACAAATCCCAGTGTCAGCACTGGAGAGATTTCCTACCAGATTGGCAGACTCCGGAGTTAAGCAGTCTGTGTGGTGAGTGAATGCATCTGTGGTGAGGTGTCACCTGTCTGACGTGTAAGTTGGAACGTCTGTCAACAAGACAAGTGGTGTACTTCATAATTGAATCAGTGATTTTCCTCTGGGGACTTTATTCATCAGATAGAGCTGTAGCCAGCAGTGGCACAGCTCACATTATTCAGGCGACCTATTTTCGTCATTTCGAGAGATTGGAAACAACTTATGATAATCGATCTAAACCATCTAACACTATGGAGAAGTCAAGAAAATTAAAAGAAAATAAATCACCTTACGAATGGATTTGAAAAGATGACCAGGATAGCTGATGACTTGGGGGGATTACAAGGGAAGATATAGATGTTGCAAATTTTGAGTGAATAAGAGAAATAAATAATACAGGGTGTTCATAAACTTCATGTGCAATTTAAAATTTGCACACAAAATTTACAGACAGACCGTGAATGTTATACAACATGTAATACACATTTATATTTACATATATATTTATTTTATATTAACCACGACAATATATTGTAATTGTAATAGTCAACATGACTTGAGTATTTCAATTTTAAATTTTTTAGAGTATTATTATAATCTTAATACATTTTTTTCCTTTCTTAAAATATGCATACATTTTTTGGCACTCTCTGTGTGTATATGTGTGAGTATATTCCTGAAAAGTAAATAAATGTGGTGGATATGTGCGTATATATGTATATATAAACATATATACATAGTACATGTACAGAGGGTGATAAAAATGTATACACATTTTAAGAAAGAAAAAAAAACCTGTCTCAAATTGTAATAATATATACTGACAACAAAAGAAAATTGAAGTCACACTTGAGCTTCTCTTGTAATGGTAGAAGTCAAAAGTGCATTGACGATTATGATTGGAATACGTTTTGCCTTTCTTAAAATGAGGTATGTTTTTTTTCACTCTCTGTATATTGTATAAGGGGATGTCATTGATTGATAGAAATGACGGAGATCCTGCCACTTGGAACAACGTGGCATGTGGGGGGAGGACAGTTGGTTAAGTAAAGCAGTATGGACACAGAAGAGCAAATATTCCATATGTGGAATTTAAAATAATCAAACTATGAGAAGCAGAGGCTAGAATGGCAGGTGGCATGGGTGGGGGGCTGAGGGAAATGGAGATTAGGGGCAAAAGGGTGTCACTTTCCAATTACAAACAGTGAATCTGTGCTGGAGGTGTAATGAGCACCTGTCTGAGTCTGTGTAACAACACCGTGGTATCCAGTTGAAATTCGCTATGAGGAAATTGCCAAGATGTTAAGTGGTCTGTAAGGAACAGCAGAAGGGGGCTCGGTGCCTGTGGCTCAATTGCCTAAGGCGCCAGCCACGTACACCTAAGGTGGCGGGTTCGAATCCCTAGCCCGGGCCCGCCAAAAAACAACAATCATGGCTGCAACCAAACAATGGCCGGGCGTTGTGGTGGGCGCCTGTGGTCCCAGCTACTTGGGAGGCAGAGGCAGGAGACTCTCTTGAGCCCAGGAGTTGGAGGTTGCTATGAGCTTTGATGCCATGGCACTCTACCCAGGGGGATAGCTTGAGGCTCCGTCTCAAAAAAAAAAGGAACAGCAGAAGGGAAGGTGAAAGAGAGAAAAATAGTCACTACGGAAGGGAATGTGTCTGTCAAGGACCTTTCATTTCACACAGGACCTTCTGGACTTCTTTTCATGCTTTTTTATTTTTAAAATTTACTTGTTTTTTAAATCTCAGACGAATATGAGGGTACAAGTGAATGTTCCCTGAGTCCTCTGATTGGAGACGCAGGGAAAAGGAACTGCAGATGGGATGATTTGAAGGGAGGTCGAGACTCGCTCAGGTCAGCGACCAGGCCCAACTTCACTGATTATCTTATATATCTTCAAACATTCAGCAAGAATTTAATACAGATAAGAAGAAGTAAAGTAAGATCAGGAAACTACCACTCAGATTACAATTCAGTGTGAAGGCTGAGGAACACATACACAATTGATTTTGTTCGGGGTAAAAACCTAAAAGAGACTGACTGTCTGCTCTTGCTTAGACCAAGGTGTTTTAGAACCGAAACCAGAGATTATAATGTTGAGGGGAAGGGCAGAGAAGAGCCACGGAATGCTACGGACAGGTGCTCAAACTTCCAGCTGCGACCCTGGTCTGGCTCTCCAGTATTCTTTTGTGAGAGTGTCTCTGCATTTCTGTAGCTGCAGGCAGGAACTCAATCCAGAAGGAAATCCTTCTCAGAGCCATTTTCTGGGAGAGCACTTGAAACTGAACTGCCATGTCTGAGTGTGGGGTGCTCATCTCTACAACACAAATGTTGAGATGACATTGTTTTCATTCCCAAGGTAAAGTTCAAGTTGCAGCTAAGCCCTTCTTCCGGGGGGCCTGCCGAACACCTCACATTGTGCACATCAGGTGAGACACCGCCAACCTCCCTTCTCCTGCCAGTCACCCTCCATCCCCTCCACTTCTCTCTCGCTCCCCCTACCTTGCTACACTACATTGGTATTTTTTGTCTCCGAGTGTGTGGGCATGCACTTTTTCATGCTTTTCAAATACAGTCTGTTTGTTCCTTATTTGGTTAATATGGCTGTACTGTGTTTTAAGTACTTACATTGTATCTCTAACATTTTATCATGTTATGAAAAGTAATTCTTAAACGTGGTTCTCAAAAGTGGCATCACATTCTTTAACAAGATGCACAGTTATTAACTACGGTTGTGTGCTGTGCGTGGACAATTCAGTCAGTGCTGGACTGCGTGTATGACAGTAGTCTCAAAAGATTATAATGGACCATATGCAGAAACCTCATGCATGGTATTTGATATTACCATTGCACATCAAGTAGGGGAGATCATTGATCCTAGAATATTTATTTTTTATACAAAAATATATAAATGTTCTGTTCCATATATCCATGGCTCTTTTTTTGCCAATGCCATACTGTTTTGATTACTGAGGTTTGTAATATAGTCTGAAATCTGGTGGGTTAATGCCTTTGGCTTTGTTTTTATTACTAAGGATAGCCTTGGCTATATGGGTTTTTCTCTGGTTCCATACAAAACAAAGTACCATTTTTTTTTCAGTTCTTCAAAATATGATGTTTGTATTTTTAGGAGGATTGCATTGAGCCTGTAGATTTCTTTGAGTAGAACAGACATTTTGACAGTGTTGATTCTTCCCAGCCAAGAGCACGATGTGTTCTTCCATTTGTTAATGTTTTCTGCTATTTCTTTTCTTAGGGTTTCATAATTCTCTTTGTAAAGATTTTTCACCTCCAGCCATTAAAAAGATGGAGACTTTACATCTTTTCTGTTAACCTGGATGAAGGTGGAACACATTATTCTTAGTAAAGCATCACAAGAATGGAGAATCAAGAATCTAATGTGCTTAATTCTAATATGAAGCCAGTAGATGACCTAATATACACTCACATAAGAGAAAAACTCAAATTAATTCAAGGTGGGGGATGGGGGAACAAGGGAGTGGGGACAGGGGAGGAAGAAGGAGGATGGGGGTCTCGGTGTCTGGCACAGCTCTTGGGGGCAGGACACAATTATAAGAGGAATTTACCTAACAAATGCAATCAATGTAACCTAATTCTTTTTAATTAAATCATAAAGAGGTAGATCATGTATACATTAATGCATTTATGTGGTACAATGTGGTGATTTCATATACAATTTGGAATGCTTACATCGTACTGGTTAATATATCCCTCACCTCATTTACTTAATTATTGTGTTAAGACATTTATACTCTATACACAATAGATCCAACATGTACCCTTGCAATATGCACCATAGATATGATTCCTCCCTCTCTTAAGGCTCCCCCCTCCCCTCCCATCTCCCTCCTCTTGCCGCCTTCATCCTGGGCCATAGTTGTGATCTATTCTTCATACAAAAGTGGGAGTGATTGTAAATTGGTTTCATAATATCACGGAGTACATTGGATACTTTTTCCTCCATTCTTGAGATACTTTACAAAGTAAAATATGTTCCAGCTTCATCCATATAAACATAAAGAGGTAAAGTCTCCATCTTTTTTTTTTTTTTTTTTTTTTTTGAGACAGAGCCTCAAGCTGTCGCCCTGGGTAGAGTGCCATGCCATCACAGCTCACAGCAACCTCCAACTCCTGAGCTCAAGCGAGTCTCCTGCCTCCGCCTCCCAAGTAGCTGGGACTACAGGTGACCGCCACAACGCCCGGGTATTTTTTGGTTGTAGCCCTCAATGTTGTTTGGCGGGCCCAGGCTTGATTCAAACCCGCCTACTCAGGTGTATGTGGCTGGCACCTTAGCCACTTGAGCCACAGGTGCTGAGCCTCTCCGTCTTTTTTTTAGGACTGCATAATATTCCATGGTATACATATACCACAATTTATCAATCCATTCATGGGTCAATGGGCACTTGGGCTTCTTCCATGACTTGGCTATTACGAATTGAGCTGCAACGAACAATCTGGTGCAAATATCTTTGTTATAAAGTGATTTTTGGTCTTTTGGATATACTCCTGGTAGGGGAATTGCAGGATCAAATGGCAGGTTTACTTTTAGACCCCTAAGTATTCTCCAAACTTATTTTTGAAAGGGACGTGTTAGCTTGCACTGCCACCAGCAGTGCAGAAGTGTTCCCTTTTCGCCACATCCACGCCAACCTCTGTAGTTTTGGGATTTTTGTCATGTGAGCCCCTGTTACTGGAGTTAGATGATATCTCCAAGTGGTTTTGATTTGCATTTCTCTGATGATTAAAGATGGTGAGCATTTTTTCATGGGTCTGTAGGGCATGTGCCTGTCTTTTTCAGAGAAGTTTCTGTTCAAGTCCCTTGCCCACAATGAAATGGGATCACTTGTTCTTTTATTAATAAGTTTGAGTTCTCTGTGGATTGTGGTTATCAAACCTTTGTCAGATACACAACCTGCAAATATCCTCTCCTCTTCTGTATACCCTCAATAAACCTGAAACAATTAAAAAAAAAAGTATTTATATTCTGTAGGCTCATGTAAGTTACTCTACAGTGTTCCAATAATGAAATCAACTCACAATGCATTTCTTAGAAGATATCCTTGGCCTTAAACAACACACGACTATGATTCTTGGACATACTTAGTTCTTAAAAATTGCAAATAATGGTGCTGTCGAAGCCAGCACCTATACTAAAATTGGAAAGATATAGAGAAGTTTAGCATGGCCCCTGTGTAAGAATGACATGCAAATTGGTGAAGCATTTTATATTTTTTAAAAAAGAAAGAAGGGCGGTGCCTGTGACTCAAAGGAGTAGGGTGCTGGCTCCATACATATACCAGACGGGGTGGTTTCAAACCTTACACTGGCCAAAAACTCCAAAAAAAAAAAAAAGGAAAGAAAAAGGAAAAAATTGCAAGCAATGCTATAATAAACACCTATTGCGTACATGAGAAAATCACCTTGGTTCTGTTGATTTTTTCACCATGTGTACATACATATATCAAAACATCAAGTAGAATGCTTTAAGCATCCTACTACATCCCTTGTTTTGTCAAATATAACTTAATGACTTTGAAAAAAAAGAAATGTGAGACCTGAGAGTCTACCCTGCATTTATATCAGAATTAGAACCTGTGTTTTGATTAGTTCATCAAGAAACTTATTTGAACACTGCCCTATGATGAGGGCTGATATAAAAAGAACCCTCTTTCTCTTTTTTACTCTCATTCTTATCCCAAGATCCAGTGGTCAACACGCACTCCTTGTCCAGCTTTGATACAAGTTGTTGCCTCATGTTCGCATAAATCACGCCGTCCTGAGGAAGGTGATAAAATGTTCCCTGGACAGATTACATGCTGAAAAATTGCTCGAATGCTTTAATCAATCCTTGATATAGTCTTGACGTTGACCATGAGAGTTTCATTCATCACAAAGTACCCAGATTGAGATAACACACTGAACACAGTCAAGAATTTAGCCTGTCTCTGGTGAAATTAAGATTTCACACAATTAAAGCAGAGAGACAACCTGCAGAATGGGAAAAGATATTTGCACAGTATGAATCTGACAAAGAGTCTGTTAACTAGAATCTGTGGAGAACTCAAATTAATCAACAACAACAACAAAAAGAGCAAACCATCTATCACTGGGCAAGAGACATGAACAGAACTTTCTCTGCGGAAGACAGATGAATGGCTAAGAAACCTCAGAAAAAAATACTCATTGTCTCCACTCGTCAGAGAAATGCAAATCAAAACCACCAGGATATATCATCTAACTCCAGTGAGAATGGTCCACATCACAAAGTCCCAAAGTTGCAGATGCTGATACAGATGTGGAGAGAAGGGAACACTTTTACACTGCTGGTGGGACTGCAAACTAATGCAACCTTTTTGTAAGGAAATATGGAGAATCCTCAAAGAACTCAACCTAGACCTCCCATTTGATCCTACAATCCCATTACTGGGCATCTCTGCAGAAGAAAAAAAATAATTTTATCATAAGGGCGTTTGCAATAGGCTGTTTATCGCAGCTCAATTTATAATTGCTAAGATGTGAAAACAACCTCAGTGCCCATCAACCCAGGAAAAGCTTAATAAATTATGGTATTTGTGTACCATGGAATGCTATTTAGTCATAAAAGGATGCAGACTTCATATCTTTTTTATTAACCTGGATGGAGTAGGAATGCATTCTTCTTAGTAAAGTTTCACAAGAATGCAAAAGCAATTATCCAATGTACTCAATATCAACACGAAGCCAGTAGACAATTTAATGCCCACATAAGAGAAAAATTCTAATCCATTCAAGTTGGGGGGAGGGAAAATGTACTTTTACTAATACATTCCAGATGTAACCAGGATGGTATATTTGTTTTCATCAGTGTTGACATTGTTTGAGGTCTTTTTTTTTTTTTTTGTGCAGTTTTTTGGCCAGGGCTGGGTTTGAACTCGCCACCTCCAGCTTATGGGGCCAGTGCCCTACCCCCTTGAGCCACAGGTACCCCCCAGGTGTCTGAAATGATTTTAAGGTAAATCTACTGATGATTAACCTGTTATCTCACCCACGCCAAGGTCTGTGTCTCTATTTCTCTTTCTGTCCTTGGTTTTGTCCGGTACCAAGGAAGTCTGCTTAGCAGACGAGCTTTAAGACATCGGACACACATATCTTTTCTTTCCTTTTTTTTCAAGCTTTTTCATTACCCTATAGGAATTCTAGAAACATCTTCTGTCTATAGGGAAGGAAGCTATTGTGGCTTTTTGATTTTACACAGGGTCAAATATGTAAAGCTGTAAAGGCATTTTCCTGGAGGAATTTCCTGCATTATTCAAAAGATCTTTCTTCTGCGGCTGAATTTTCTGTCTTTTTGTCTGTAACTCTGCCATCCTCACACTTGTCTACTCCCCTAACAACACGCATTTAATCATTTCATAGGTATTCTTCCTGCAAACACTGCATGAACAAATGGATAGGCAATACCCAGAGATTCCAAAAAGCATTAGAAATAACACATTGGTTTCTTCCATGTTTTAATGCAAATTTGTCATTAAAAATTACAGAAAGTCATCAAAATATCTTCCTACGTTAATCCCTCTGGATAAATGTACCCTGCTGTTATTGTCAATGTATTTTTATTTTCTTAAAAAACCTAGCGTTATGTGTCTTTCTGCCCTCCAATAGCAAAGTATTTACTTTCTATAAGGATATGGAGCATCCATCAAGTATTTGCTGGGCTATAAATTTTAAAACATTATACATTTTTATGATTTTGGCATCAAGTGATCATTTAATGAGATGAACATTTTGATCTTACTGACTGTATTATCATTAGGAAACATTCATAATTTGAACAAATCTATGTTAATGATCAGAGTACACATGTAACAAGCATTACAGATGCTGTAAATTATAAAATATAGGAATATTTTATGATTACACATACACATTGGTGTATTCATTACCTAACAAATGCAATCAGTGTAATCTGGTTTCTTGTACCCTCAATGAATCCCCAACAATAAAAAAAAAAGAAAAAATATTTCTTTATTTGAAGGACATGGGGAATCAAAGTGAATACGCTTTTTTTTTTAACCCCTTTACACACATGTGTGTATATTTGATACTGGAGGTCTCATTAAAAATAGATAAAAATAAATTACTCTGGTGAATGCCTATATGTTCACAACACGCTTTCTTGCTACTAATGTATTAGATAAAATGCTGTAAATTTGAGGGTTTTCTCTTTAATTTATTCAAGTTAAATCTACATTGAATTCTGAAAGATGAATATAATTATAGCAACTTGAATCAGAGAAAAATTCTCAAGAGTTTATGAACGTCTTTAGCCAGGAACATAATGTAAAATATACAATAATTCATTTTAGACATTGAATAAAATTACATTATTAAATTAGATAGCAATCAAATAATTTCTTCTTATAATAGAAATGTGTAAAGAAAAAGAATGTAATGTATTTCTTCTTACAAAATGTTGAGTCTCACAAGATAAAATTTTAGGGAAGCCAAGTCTCAAAATAGTCTTTTTCTGACATCTAATAAAAAAAAATTAGGGAGTATTTTAAAGACATATGAGCTAAGAAAATATTTGCACATATTATATTTGGCTAAGGAATAATACCTAGAATATGTAAAAAGAATTTTAAACTTAACAGTAAAAGAAGGCCTACATCCCAGTCTCAAAACACACAATAACCCACAGACTGGGACAGAACATTTCACACTGTACATCTGATAAAGCACGAATATCCAGAATCTACAGAGGACTCAAATCAGCACAAAATAAACACACAACCCAATTAAAAAATATGTAAAATTCACAGACAGGTTTCTCAAAAAATGCAAATCAAAACCGCAATGAGATAGCACCTTACCACTGTTAGAAGGGCTTTTCCTGAAAAATCAATAAAAGATGGATGCTGGCTGGGGTGGAGGCAGAGAAACTAGCAACAGTGCTGTTGGTGGGACTGAAAATTCATAAACCTCTGTGGAAAATGGTGCAGAGATTCCTCAAGGAACTAAAAGAAGACTTACCTTTGGATCCAGGGTTCTGACAATTGGGCATCTCTCAAAAAGACATCTGCACTAAAATGTTTATTGCGGTGCAATTTACAACTGCCAAGATGAGGAGTCAACCCAAGCACCTGTCAATTCATGAATGGATAAATAAAATAAAATTCTACAAGTATGGAATACCTCTGCTGGGTATCCAAAGAATATATAGATGAGTATGTTGAAGACATGAGCACACTTTATGTTTACTACAGCACTTTTCCCAATCATCGAGGTATGAATTCAGCCTAAATAGCCGTCAACAGGTGAGTGGATGAAGCAAATGTGATTTATAGGTACTCATACGATGTTAAATGAAGTCAATCAGGTATAGAAAGTAAATACATCATGCTGGCATTTATAGGTGGGAGCTGAGGAAACTTTATAGAAGCAGAGAGGGGGGTTGTGGTAATTAGTGGCCAGGAGGACAGGGAGAGTTTGGACAACACACAGCTTGGTGTCAGTAATTGTTTGTAGTGGTCTACAGAATTGCACAGTGATTGCGTTTAATAACAATTCATTGCATATTTTCAAACAGCTAGAAGGGAGGATTTTGAATGTTCCAAATACAAAGGAATTATAAATGTTTGAAGGGATCTCGGATTTCATCATTGGGCATCTCATGCATGTATCAAAATACCCATGTGTGGTCCATAAGTAAGTACAATTAATACCTGTCAACTAAAAATAAAAAGAAACAAACTTGTGTGGGCAAAAGGGCTATCTGTCTATGTATCTATCTATTATATATCTACCCATCCATCAGTTATCTATCTATCCATCTACCTCATCTATCTATCTAGCCATCATCCTATCTATGTATTATATATGTATCCATCCATTTATTATCTATCTACCATCCATCTCATCTACCTATCTAGCCATCATCCTATCTATAGATCTAGCTATCTATTATATAACTACCCATCCATCTATTATCTATTGATCTAGCCATCATTCTATCTATCTATCTATTATATATCTATCCATCCGTTATCTATCTGTCCATCCATCCATCTATCACACACACATTTAATTATATACTTTATTTACAAACATAGAGAGGAGAGGTTTGGTAGAGAGAAGGATATTTAGCATTGTTCTTGTGTGTGTGTGTGTGTCTTTTTCTAGAAAGTCAAATACAGAGATAATATTCCAGTCAGGTGCAGAGATTTGGTCTGTTTGTTTAACATTTATATTATTGCCTTTTAGACTCGGTTCCACTTAATGCTTCACGCCCAAATTGCTGTTTATGGCGACACAGTGACTTAGAATATTAATGAGGGAACTGCATCTTTGAAAAAGGGGCAAAAAATCTAGCTTGACTTGAGACATGAGATAGGAAAGGGACATCGCCTCTGGATAAAGTGCTTGACTGTTAAGCTGAAGAAATAAATGTGTTAATCCTTCAACTTTAGGAGTTTGCTAAGAGTCCTTTTGAAATTTTGGTATAACTGTAAGTAATAAAGTCAAACACAAGCATTGTATGTTAACTTTTGAAAATATTCAGAATCAAAACAGAGTCACTTTTGTTCGAGGCCCTGATAAATAAAGGCAGAGCAGGCTACGAAGTGGAGGGGGTTGGTTCTCATGCACAAATTCCTAATAACAACAACTATTGCAAAAGACTCCCCCAAATGCACAGCACTGCGTAAAGGTCATTGCAACACTCCCTGCACTTAAAATATTTCCACAGGGACAACTTCCTGTCGACCTTGGACTAGTGTCACCTTGCGTGTCAGGATAATTACACACCTCATTTTTCCTTTGAATGCTATTGTTTTCCTATACGTCCCTGAGTGTACATTTATCTTAATATGGTAGATTACCACTCCAAGTTTCATTCCCCACAATTCTGTATACATGTATATCTATCATCTATCTATCTATGCATCTAGCTAGCTATTTAGCTATCTATCTAGCTATTATATATCTACCCATCCATCCATCTCAACTATCTATCTAGCCATCATCCTATCTATCTATTATCTATCCATCCATCTTATCTATCTATCTATCTATCTATCTATCTATCTATCTATCTATCTATCTATCCATTCATCCATCCATCTCATTTGTCTATGTATGTATGTATGTATGTATGTATGTAT
>CAUYQV010104617.1:0-16915 GCA_963574575.1 Galagoides demidoff | reverse complement strand
CCTCAAGCTATCCCCCTGGGTAGAGTGCTATGGCATCACAGCTCATAGCAACCTCCAACTCCTGGGCTCAAGTGAGTCTCCTGCCTCTGCCTCCCAAGTAGCTGGGACCACAGGCGCCCGCCACAACGCCTGGCCATTTTTTGGTTGCAGCCATCATTGTTGTTTGGTGCGCCCGGGCTGGGGATTTGAACCCGCCACCTTAGGTGTACGTGGCTGGCACCTTAGCCGATTGAGCCACAGGCGCTGAGCCCCTATGCCTGTTTTCTTAAATGTTCTTGTCAGAAAACAATGCTGGATTTTGTCAAAAGCCTTTTCTGCACCAATTGAGACAATCATATAGCCTTTGTTTTTGATTTTATTTATATGGTGAATTACATTTATGATGCATATGTTGAACCAACATTGCATCTCTGGGATAAAACCCACTTGATCACAATGTATAATTTTTTTAATGTGTCGCTATATTCTGTTTGCTAGGATCTTGTTGAATATTTTTATATCGATATTCATTAATGATATTGGCCTATAGTTTTCCCTTTTTTGTTGGGTCCTTTCCTGATTTTGGAATCATGTTGATATTTGCTTCATGAAATGTGTTGGGGAGGATTCCTTCCTTCTCTATCTTTTGTAATAGAGATACTAGTTCCTTTTTGAAGGTTTGGTAGAATTCTGATGTGAAACTTTCTGCTCCAGGGCTTTTATTTTTTGGAAGATTTTGTATTGTTGATGTAATTTCAGTGCTTGATGTAGGTCCATTCAAAATTTCCAATGCTTTCTTGTGCCACAATTTTTAAAAACATCCTGTGGATTATCTTTCTAGTATCTGTAAGCTCATCAAGGTGCGACTGTGTTTACACTTTCATCATTATTTACTGAGTGTCTGGCACCCATGCAGGAGATGATTCAGAAGCATTTGTGGAGCCTGAACACATAAACGAGTGACGGATGCCATACACTCACTTCCTGTGCAAAGGATATAGAGCTGAAGTCATAGAAACAAACATTGGCTTTGCTTTTTTAATTCCTTTATTAATTTACTTCTGAAAAGCTTTTGGATTCCAAGCACATCACCCAGATACGCTGTATTAAAACTCTGGTAGAAAGTGTGTCTGCATGAATGAAATTATATGTCTACTCCTCCCACATTGTCTTTCTGGGAGGGTGGTACAAGATGGAGAAGATAAAACCAAACAAAAAGAACACCTGGCCGCTATGAATAGCTCATCCTCCTGGGTTGTAGCAGACCCCAGAGTGCTAGAAGAAATGGCTACTGTCAGAGCAGACCTGCTGTAGTCATTCTTAAGGCCCTGTGAAGCCTGGAAGAGGTACCAATGAAAACTGGCATCACACCAAGTGGTCTCCTTTCCCAACAGGGGAGAAAGGAGTTGTATAAACCCAAGGTCTCTAAGCTGGCCTCTTGTTTTACTGGGGGGTTTTGATTACAAACAGCAGAAGCTAGATTGAGGCTAACTGAAGTAAGAAAAGGAATCCCATCTTTGGAGGTTTAGAGGGAGGTGTCCAGAATCAAAAGGAGTGTTGAGTCACCAGGCTCAGAATTTGGGGGTAAGTTTGAGGGGAGTGGGCTGAGGAGGCCAGGCAGGAGGAAAGATGAAGGCTGAGGTCAGGCTGGTCATGTGTGCTGAACACTGACTTCTGTGCTGGATCCCTGTGGCCACTTCTCTGTTCTGGGAACATCTCCCACCTGTCTGCTGCCTCTTCTTCCAGAAGCAGTGCCCTGGAGGGTCTCTAGGGAAAGGCCGCTCTCTCCCAGACTGCTGGGGTGGGCAGAGCAGGTCTCCACCCGCTTTGGTTTCTATGGTGAGAAAAGTGTCCCTGCCTTTTTCCAGAGCTCACCCAGTGGGAAAAATTTTCCACAGCGAGAACTGTAGCTATTTGACCCCTAAAAAATAAATAAGAAGAAGAATCAATTAAAACTCCCACACAAAGGCTAGAAAAGAGATTCACTAATAAGACCCAGAAATTCCACTCTTGGCTATGTATAGAAGCAAAGGGAGGATCTGGAAGAGGTATTTGCATACCCTTGTTCACAGCAGCACTGTTCACAACATCCAAGGGGCAAAGCTACACAAGTGTCCATTAAAGGATGACTGGAAGAACAGAGCATGGGATGTGCCTACAAGGTATATTGCTCAGATGTCAAGGGAAGGCAATTTTGACACATGATACAAAGTGGAGGAACTTTTGAAGACATTTTGATAAGTGAAATAAGACAGTCATAGAGGGAAAAATACTGCATGATTCCACTTAGAGGGTATCTAGAGTTGTCAGATTCATAGAGACAGAAGGTAGGATGAGGGTGACAGGAGTTGGGTCAGGGGGTGATGGGGAGTTTTTTAATGGGTGCAAAGTTTCTGATTTGCAAGATGAAGAGTTGTGGACACACAACAGCATAAATGCACTTAACGCTGTGGTTAAATACACAGTTAATACACATGTATATGCTTAAAATGGCTAAGATGGCAAATTTTATGTATTTCACTGCAAAAATAAAAAAAAAAGATACACTGATTCCACTTATCTGTATTTATCAGGTCCTTAAGACGTGCTGTGACTCTTCCTCTGTCCTCTTCTGGGATAGAGTAGGGACCACAAGAAGAGGTCTCATTCTCATGGAGCTCAGGCAATGGGAACCACAGACAATAGTCAACACATGTATCAATGAGATGGGAAACTGGAGAGCAGTAACTGGTGTGCAAAGAAGTGAGTGATAGCAGATGACAGAGGCAGTCAGGGCCACTTCTGTGAGAGGTGTGACTCTCCCATTTCAGGGGAAAGTGTTAAGCCAACATGAGGGGGCAGCCAGCGGGGTCACCTTGGTGTTTGGGAGACACAGAGAGAAACTGTTCCTGGTGGGTGATGGGGAGGTCAGAGGGAGTGTGAAAAGAGGTGGGCAGGCCAGCCTTGCAGGGCATGGAGAGTGGGCTTTTTTCAGTGCTCTGGGAAGATGCACTGAAATATGGCTTAAGCAGAAAATTGAAATTCATTGGTTTGTTTTAAAGGATGCTCCTGTCCGCTTCCTGTCCAGGGAAATGGAGTTATTTGCCCAGCTCTGTGTCACCCGTATAGGTCCCCAGAGAGGAGGAATCCTCTACCAGGCTGGGTGTCCGTGCTGGCCCCAACTGCAGGGCTTCCTCGGCTTGGCTGCTGTGGCTTTTCCACATGCGCTGTCATACCTCTTTACCCTTTGGTTGGGGTGGCAGTGACACAGGAGCAAGAACATTTTAAGGAACAAATTACAGATGGAAACAGGTGGTGCTGATACCAGAAGCCCTGGGTTTAGGCAGCCAAGTTGGAAAATGGAACCACTCAACAGAGCTGTGGTTGTTCTTAGCTTCCTTAACAACCACGGAGTGGAATGAAAAACCAGAGACGTTCCAGGCAAGTTCTGTTTGGAGGGAAAATGACATAAATTGTATTCAATTGCCATATGGAGCAGACGACAAGCCTCTCTCTGGTGACTAGCAGAACTAACATGGTGTTAGAGCACTCACTATTTCTCACACGCCAGTGGGAGTTGGAAGCTCAGGGAAGGAGCAGTGTTCAACACAGGTGGCTGGCCCACCCCCAGCGCCTGTGACGAAGTGTGTCTGGGGTGGGCTCTCTAATGTGCCTTTCTGCAAATACACAGGTGATGTGGGTACTGCTGCTTTGGGGACCCCAGTCATAGGCCCTGTGCTGGAGGACATAGCCCCTTCCTGTTTTGGAGATCTGAGAGTGTCACCCACAGGTCACTGTCAGTCCCTTGGTGCGCAAGTGGGCAATGCCCTCACGAAAACCCTGCCTGGCACCTTCCCACTGCTGCTCCTTCTCTGGTCCCTGTCTGTCCCCTCCTCACTGTGTGCCCAAATTGCCCAGCCAGGGGACCTACAGTGTGCTGCTGGCAGCAGGCCCACTTGGCCCCCAGGCTGCCAAGGAAATGTGACAAAGGCAGCCAGAGCTCTGAATGTTTGGTGAGGCACAGCCAGAGCTGGCCAGAGACACAAAATTTCCAGACGATTGGCCGCACTGTTCCCTCCCCAGCTAGGTGTCTCCCTAAACACTGTGCAGACTTCTTTGCCTCTAAGATGTTCCCTAAGCATGAGTTTTCAAAAGACGGGGAGACTTGGTTACATGTCTTTAAAGCCTGTGTTCTGTGGCTGTCATATTTTCGTCTGGCTTGTGAGGCTCAGCACAGGGTGGCAGGGAGACCCTGCCCTGTGTTTGGCTGAGCCCTATCAGAGTGTGGTTGCCACCCAGCAGGTGACACAATGCTCTAGCTGTGGTCAGGCTCTGACACCTGCTCCTGGATGTCAGTGCCCTTATCACATGTCCAGGGGAAATGCCTCCTGACAGGCTTATTAGAGAACATTATTTAGAGCAGCAGTTCTCAACCTGTAGGTCACAACCCCTTTGGACCATATTAAAGGTTTGCAGCATTAGGAAGGTTGAGAACCACTGATTTAGAGTATGAAGCTTTTTTTAAAAAATGAATTCATATTTTGAACTGTAGTAAAATACACATAACATGAAATTGACTATTTTAGGCTCTTTCAAGTGTACAGTTCAGTATTGTTAATTATGTTTGGTTGTAGTCTAACCAATCTCTACAACTTTTTTATTTTGCAAAACTGAAACTCTGTACCCTTAAACAACTCCCGATTGTCACTTTCTCCCAACCTTGGAGCGTGAAGCTTCTACCCCATCTCACAATGCATCTCACACCTCTTTCTGTGTATTTATTCCAAGGGAAATGACAGAGCTTTGCCGTAACAGCATACGGAGCACCCATGGTTCTGAATTGTCATCAGCCCTGCTAGGAGAAAAAGGGCAGTTTGAACAGGGGACTTGTTCCTGTAGTTTTGTTCGTCCCAACACTTGCCTCACCCCATGCAGATCTGAACTTACCATGTTACTGCATCATTTCTTCATCGTGTTCTTCACTGGCTTTGGTTGTGGCTGGTGTCAGTGTTACAGGCAGTGTTTAGACTAAAACCAAACATTGTGCAACCTGAATTTTCTTGCTCATAATTTCAGGTTTTCATTCTTCTTAATTTTCATGTGTTGAACCAAAGTTTACCAGTTTGGGTCCAATCCTAAATGCTGGATATTTCTGGAAACATTTGAATTACAGCCATCGGGCAGTTCAAAAAATATCAAAAAAAGGGAAAATTATGAGGTTTCCCTTTTTCCTCCCAGGCTTAGGTAACGAATATGTGACTTTAGAACTGCCTCGTGGATTGTGCAGTATAAAACAAAAATGACGACTAGTTTGTTTGAAATTTGGGGTAAAATAAAATAAGACCAGAGCAACCAAATGTGTTCTGTTTTTCCTGGGAAAGAATATTAGATAAATTTTATTTAAAGAATAAAAGATAGATTTTACTTAAAGGTAGGTTTTATTTAAAGAATAGTTTTATTTAAAGAACAGTTTTCAAAGAGCAAATTTCAAAGAGCAGAGACACAGCCAGTTCCTTTGTCACGGAGATGCTCAAACACCGCATGTTTGGCTCTGCTGCGTGTGGCTGGGAGTGGTGGTGTTGACCAACACTGCTTGGCCTGAGTTGACCTAAGCCGTGGTCCTCACGTGCTGTATTGATAGCATGAATACAACATCCACTGGAGAAAGTTTTAAATGCCCTGCTCGAGTTTTCTCCCTTCTTGGCTGTGTCTATGAGAAAAGAACAAGGAGAATATTCAAAAAGTTCCCATCGCTGTGCCGTCCATGCATTGTGAGTATTACCACCCTCACTACCCTCCACCTGTCCCTCCCTGCATCCTGCTTTTGCCACATTATGGAAAAGGGGGCGCAACAGGGTCATAATGACCAGTGGGCTTCTTTCCATCCATGTCAACTACTCTGATTCTTTCCCTTATTTGAGGTTGCCTCCCTCTTCTTGAAACACTTTATTTGATTTGATGTTGAAGTCCTTATGATTAAAATTCTGCCAACAGGGGTGCAAAATGGAGAAGGATGTGTCCTTTTCTGTTACTTTAGCCATTTTCAAGGACAGACTTTGGTTAAAATGAGGATTTGGGGGGAGAAAGAAGGAATGTGGACCTTTTAGCTGGACAAGGCTGAGTTTGCACCATGTCATCATTGACTGGCCGTGGGTCTGAGCAGGCGGCTCTACCTCCATGAACCTGCTTCCCAGCTGAGAGTGATGGAGGCACCAACTTTGGTGGGCTGTGGCGAAGGTTAGAGATGACACAGCCTGTGCACTACAGGCATCTCTCTCCCCATCCCCTTGCTCAGGGTCCCCGGAGTCTCCTGCATGAAAGCCTAGAATGAGAGTTTTGTTTTTTCTGCCAGAATCATCTAACGTTCTTTTTTTTCAAAACCACCGGTCCTAATATATTTTTTTAACTAATTGATTTCTAACTTAGCTTTCTGTGTAGGTGGGCACATGTGTGTGTGTGATTTTAGATGAACATTTTGGGTAATCCATTTTTTTTTTTTTTTGAGACAGAGTCTCACTATGTCACCCTTGGTAGAGTGCTGTGGCATCACAGCTCACAGCAGCCTCAAACTCTTGAGCTTAAGTGATTCTCTTACCTCAGCCTCCCCAGTAGCTGGGACTACAGGCGCCTACCACAATGTCCAGCTATTTTTTGGTTGCTGATGTCATTGTTGTTTAGCAGGCCTGGGCCAGGCCTAAACCCACCAGCTTTGGTGTATGTGGCCAGTGCCCTACTCACTGAGCTATGGGCACTGAGCCTGGGTAATCCATTTTTAAGGGAGCTTTTTGGTTCCCTCAGAAAACTTTTTCAATAAAATCTGGGTTAGGTTCTGCACATATGTATTTTTTTAATTTCCAACAAGGCTATATATGGACACTGAAATTTAAATTCCATATAATTCTTCTTTCATTTTATTTTCCTCCTGGGAGCACATGGCTGTATTTTTAATATTAGTTTCTAATTAATATGATTTTTATGTATAGAATTTGTATTTTAGAACAGTTTTAGATTTATAGAAAAATTGATAAGATGATACAGAGAACTCTTATATACAGTTTCCCCTATTCCCCTGTACTTTGATATATATAATGCACCTTTTTTGCCCAAATTTTGAGTGAAAAATAAGGATGTTCGTTAAAATAGTATGGTTTGAGAGAGGGGTAGCCTAGTGGGCCTCCAGGGGCCACTGTCCCCTCCTGCCTGGGTCTGCCAGGTGTGTGGGGTTCCAGTGTGGGACGACCCAGGATTTGTGGACCAGAGCAGCCTCTCCTGAGTACCGCAATCGGGAGGGGGCAGTGGAGGGGCACTCAAGGTGGCTGATGGCAAAGGGAGCCAATTAGCCTTAGAAACTTTCTCCCTGCCAGCCAGGAATGTGATTATCTCAGCTGTGGCCCTGACATGCCAGGGAGGAAAGGGCTCCCAGGAGAGAGGGAAGGAGCAGCCTTCATGTTCACAGAGCCAGTGGCTGTGGGCAGGGTTGGGGTGGGGGGGTGGTGGTGTGATCTGCACGTCTACCAGGGAAGCCTTAGCCGTGCCCAGACTGGCCAAGAGCTGGCCACTTTGTCAAGGAGCATTTTCCTAAAAGTTTGGGCCAAAAACGTGGCTGCACATTATATACAGGAGCACATTTTATGTGGCAAAATACGGTATTAATATCTCACAATGGTAAATATTTGTTATAATTGTAAATTGTAAATACATTATTATAAATGTATAATAATGTATGCTATTGATACATTATTATAAACTAAAGTGTATACTTCAGTCACACATTTTGTACACATTTCATTCACATTTCTTTAGTGTTTATTTAGTATTTTTTTCTGTTCTAAGTTCTCATCTAGGATACTACTATATTTTTATTTTTATTTTTATTTTTATATCCTCATGTATTTCTTTTTCTCTTTTGATAGGTATACAATATGTTCCAGCACCAGAGCCTTGGAATTAAAATTAACATTCAGGTTACCAAGCTTGTCCTGCTGCGCCAACGTCCTGTAAGTCCCCGTCGACCCCTCTCAGAGCATGCGCTTCTCGGTTCAGCCCCTTCCTGGCTTTGCAGACTCCATCAGTGTGGGAGGAGGGCAGGTGTCACTACTGAAGCAGGGCCTGTGCATGGGCTCTTGCCTCACAGGGCCCTAAGCAGTGGGTGCATGCACATCCCCCACTCCACTCCCAGAGGTCACACACATGGCTCTCAGACATAGCTTGATGGTGAGGTCTTTGGAATCATGGCCTCCCCACTCAACCTTTGACCCCAGTTGGATTCCCCATAGCATTGTTTTCTGGTCTTTCAGTAGTGCATCTCCACATGACAGTGTTTCCTGCAGAGTTGAGAATGAATGTGAGATTGCAGGACCAGTGCTTGGTTTAGTACGCTGCTCTATTTAGGAAAAAGAAAGATGCTTTCCTTTAATGGCACCTGTGGTCTTCATTTTAGCTTACAGATAAGGCCCCAATAGTCTTCTGCTGGGTCTGTACCTGATACCCACTAGGGTCAGGCTTTTGTTTGGGACAGCAAGTCATTCAGTGACATCTCAGCAAGTAACTGTCTCCACCTCAACATCTACACTCTGGCTTCCCTGTGTGTTGGCCTCTCTGACTGACCCTCAATTTCTGCTAGGCCAAGTTATCCATCGGGCACCATGGTGAGAGGTCCCTGGAGAGCTTCTGCCACTGGCAGAATGAGGAATATGGTGGGGCACTGTACCTTGGAAACAATCAGGTTCCAGGCGGGAAGGATGATACACCCCCTGTGGATGCTGCTGTGTTTGTGACCAGGTAAAGCTGGATTTGACTTGTGCCTGTAACTGACGTGGGAAAGACATTGGAAGTAGGGCATGTTCTTAGGAATTCAGGCTTGGAAGTCAGACGTGGGGCTACCTGTCTGGGCTTATCAGTAAGATATTAATGGTAGTATCTTCTTCCAAGGCAGGTAAAATGCCTGGGCTCATAGCTGTGTCACATGGCATTCTCCCTATGCGTCCCATGTCTACATTTTCCTAAAGACACCATTAGTTGGCTGAGAGCCCACCTGAATCCAGTGTGACCACCTCTTAACCAAATAAGTTCCCATTCCCAGGTAGCAGGGTTAGGGCGTGGATTGTGTCTTTTTTGCAGGACACGATTCAGAGTGTAACAGTTGTAGATGTGAAGTATTTCATCTTTTTCTTATGTCTCTGAGGAGAAACTGGTTTTCTTTGGTGGCTTTATTTTAATAATGTAAATAAAATGTGGTCACACCAAAATCTCCTTTCAGAAATATATAAAAATGTTTCTTGGTAAATTAGCTGATTAGATTAAAAATACCAGAATTTTATTAGACTTGTTGGGAATATGTCAACTTTGAATTTAAAGCATATTGTTTTTAATTTAAAGAAACTACTTCCTAAATTATATACTTTCCTTTCCTTTCTCAGTTTAGAAGTAAAGTTGTGGAAGGGAGAACTTTTATCACAATCTTGAGCCTGAATTCAGCTTGTTTCTCCACAGAAAGATAAATCCCATTTAATATTTGGGTTTTGAGTCAAGAAAGGCTCCTTGGTTGTACCTCCTGGGCCATGTGCTATAAATCCCTGGCTGAATGATAACCCAGAGCCAGCTGGGGAAGTTCTGGGGTCCTGGTATCAGGCAGCCCATCTCTCTTTTCCTCTCGAAGATCCCAGAACATGCACATTGCCACCACCAGTCACCAAATAGATGCCTTATCACTCTTGTAACTGATGCATTGACTACCACCCCCAGGGATTAAAATGTGCTGTGTAGCAATCTGATCCCCTATGAGAACTGTTGCTGCTTTTATAGGATGTTGTTAAATACATGTCTCTAGTGGGACATTTTAGAGAAAGGCCCTGGAATAATTCTCATTGCCTGTGATATGGCTGGTATACTAGCAGACACCAAGAAAAAAGGGAGCAACATGACCTGGTTCATGCTTTTGAACTGGGCTTTCGTACCCTGGTGAATATTGGGGACCTCCAGGTCCACCTTTCCAGTCAGTGTGGCCACCTACCTTTACTGGCCAGAGTCCATCCACCATTGCTAGCACTTTGCCACAGCATTTGAGCCTGTGGGAATTTTTTAGAGTACCCTGAGGGTCATGGTGTTGAGGGTGCCATGCTTGGAGAGTGGATTTGATTTGGGGAGTAAGAAGGTGCCCTTGGGACCATGTTTATGTGTGCTGATCAGTTAATGTGACTGATTTTCTAGGTTTGAAGGCCTTTCCTAGAGAAGAGCTCTAAATAACTTCATCTTTTGAGTATATGCAGCTAATATTCCAAGGTTTTTACTTGGACAGTGGTTTTTATAAAAACTATATTAAAAATCTATAAATTTAAGAGATTTGTTAAAAAATAATGAAAAACTTATGGAAATATTCCCTATATTGGAAAAGTTTTCTCTCTTTCCTGACGTTTCTGTTCATTTGTTCATTGTCTGGGTGGAGAAAGTGTAAGTGGTCTTGGTTTGGGAATAAGTATAGCAGGGTTTTTTTTTTTTTTTTCAGAGGCAAAAAATGTCACCATAATTAGTGCTGACAAAGTTTCTGGATTAGCCTTTTAGAAAAAGCCATGGGCAGATATGAATGCACAAAGATGCCACCAGTTAGAGTTTCTTTTCACTTTCTGGCTTCCGACAGCTTGCTGACCTCAAGCTGGTAATGATTTACACAAAATAAAGAGGAAATATTTTGTGTACACGTGCTTTTTTTATACCTCACACCTGTTACAAGGGCCACTAGAAAACAAAATAAAAACCAGAAAATGACACATGTTGGAAGGATATGGAGAAATCAGAACCCTTTTGTACAGCTTTGTTGGGAATGTGAAATGGTATAGCCACTATGGAAAGCAATGTGATGGCTCCTCAGAAAACTAACAATAGAGTCACCATGCGGTATTTGTACACCCACGTTCACAGCAACAGTATTCATGAAGGCCAAAAGGTGGGAGCAACCCACTATCAGTCAGTGGAGGAGTGGCTAAAACAACATGGTATTACTTAGCCTTAAAAAGGAAGGACCCTCTGACACCTGCTATAACACGGCTGAACCCTGAGAACATTGAGTGAAATAAGCCAGTCACAAAAGCACAAGCTGAATGATTCCACTTATATGGGGTCCTAGGAATAATCAAAAGCACAGAGACTGAAAATAAAATGACGGGCCAGGCATGGTGGTTTAGGCCTATAATCCCAGCACTCTCGAGGGCCCAGGTGGGTGGCCTGCTTGAGGTCAGGAGTTTAAGACCAGCCTGAGCAAGAATGAGACCACATCTCTACTAAATATAGAAAAATTAGCCAGATGTTATAATTAGCCTATAGTCCCAGCTACTTGGGAGGCTGAGGCATGAGGATTACTTGAGCTCAAGAGTTTAAGGTTGCTGTGAGCTATGATGATGTCACAGCACTTATCCAGGGTGACAGAGGGAGCCTCTTATTACCAAAAAAAAAAAAAGAAAGAAAGAAAGGGTGGCGCTTGTGGCTCAAAGGAGTAGGGCGCTGGCCCCCTATGCCAGAGGTGGTGGGTTCAAACCCAGCCCCAGCCAAAAACTGCAAAAAAGAAAGTAGAATGATGATTTCCAGGGTCTGGGAGGAGGGGGAATTGTTGTTTGGTGGGTCGTTTTCCTTTGGGGTGATAAAGGAGATTCAGCTCACATTAAAAAAAAGAAAGAAGAAAAGAAAAAATTTTAGAGATGGATAGTGGTGATGGTTGCACAACAGTATGAATGTAATTAACACTACTGAACTATACCCTCACTGGTTAAGACAGTATATTTTATGTTATGTACATTTTGCACAGTAAAATATTGTAAAAATGTTCTAGCTTTCTGACACAATGGAGAGAGGCCCTAAATGCATGAGAGTGGTTCGGGGACAGGTGGTTGGGGGCCACATGGGAGGTGTCCTCATCCAGGGACAGGGGAAACACGATTTTTTAAGCAGCAGGGCAGGAGACTCTAGGAGGGCAGTGCAGTGGCCACCTAGTGGCTCTGTGCAGACAGCCCCAGAGCCTGAGCTCACTTTCTTCTTCATTTCCTGCCCACGCCTCAACACCACCTGGGCAATCACAGTCCCCTCGCCTGCCACCGTGGAGCTACTGGACTGAAGGGGTTGGTGCATGGTCCTGTCCTCTGGGTCCCTGCAGATGTTAAATCAAAAATTTCCTGCAAGGACAGGGAGGCAGTGCCAGAATTAGGCAGGAAGCTGAGTTGGCGAAGAAGCCTCGTTTAGTAATTAGCGGCAGAGAGATGCAATTCTTTGGGTTGGGGTAATAATGGGCTGATGTCTTTACAAGGAAATTGGGTGCGAGGCAGCTGAAGCTCTAGTGAAGCCGGACTTTCCTCTGACAATAATCCGAGCTGAGGCCACATGGGCAAGGTAGTGTTCTGGGGACAGCCACCCCAGATCCTGAGCCTGGGACTGGCCAGCGTGAGGGTTTCTTTTAATGTTCTTTTCCCCCTTTACAGGGTGTGGCTGTGATTCAGAGTGTATTCCCCCAAACACTCACTAAGGGACTGATGGCCACTGTGGAAGCTGTGAGCATGATGTTACACCCAGCAGAAGCCGCTGAGCCAAAGTGGCAGAGCTGGGTTTTCTGCAGCTGTGTCGAGGGCAGGGAATGACCTTCGAGTGAACTGGATGTGGGGCCACACAGGGCCCACACAGAGGCGCAGGATCGGGGGGCCCTCAATACTTGCCACTGCTTTACCTTTGGTTCCGCATCTGACCCAGCATTCCAGGAATACAGGATTCCTCCTCCAAGCACACTTGGTCTGTGCTTGGAGGAGATGCCCGAAACAAATACGGGTCTACCACTGGGGCCCCTCGGGCTGCTCCTGACCTTCCAGTTGGGTGTAACTCCATCTGGCTCCTCTGGGCCAGGCTGTCATTTCTCATCCAGCTCCCAGGTGGGTGTGGTGCTACCCACTGTGGTCAGCCCCTGACCATGGGAACTTAGAGAAACCGTGGGAATGCTCCAGGGTTGGAACGGAAGCATCCAGACCCCTATTTCACCATGAGAGGCCAGATGAACCCCTTGTGCCTGCACAGACAGTTTGGACCAGGTCTCAAGCATCTTTGCTGTATCCCTGTCCACAGCTGCACACCTGGGGCATTCTGGGCAGCTTTTAAGAATATGATTTTTAGAAATGACTATTTTGTTCTCTTTTCATGGGAGTGATATATAGTCACTATAGTATCAAAAACCAGTTGTTTCCCCAGTAGAGTAGCTTGAGGAAGCCACTGCAGTTGGATGATATCGATGGAGAATTATCTATGGTCAGTGTCTTGGCAAACCCGGCAACTGTTACACTGGAATAGTTCACTTACAAAAGGAGGTGGGGTCTTGTGTGGGGTAACTGGGCTCACCCCTGGGAAATGTGGATTACCCTCGGGAAGTGCTGTTTGTTGTTCTTCACTATGACCTGTGACTTCTAAAGTGATAACATCGTAGTCTAGGCCAGGTTGACGGTGTTTTTTTCTCCCATTCATGGGGGTACTGTGTATATCTGACTATGTCTTTTTTATTTTTTAGGACAGATTTCTGCGTACACAAAGATGAGCCATGCGATACTGTTGGTAAGTTCAGAATTTGGATAATAATCCAAGTGGCTAATATACCCTGGGAAAATCTGGAGGTTTTTTTTTTTTTTTGAGACAGTTTCACTTTGTCAGCCTGGGTAGAGTGCTGTAGGGTCACAGCTCACAGCAACCTCCAGCTCTTGGGCTTAAGCCATTCTCTTGCCTCAGATTCCCAGTACCTGGGACTACAGGTGCCTGCCACAACCCAGCTATTTTTGCAGCTTTTTTTTTGACTGGGGCCACGCTGTACTCCTTAAGCCATAGGCACCACCCACGCCTGGCTATTTGTTGTTGTTGCAGTTGTCATTGTTGTTTAGCTGGCCCAGGCCAGGTTTGAACCCAGCTTGGGTGTATGTAGCTGGTGCTGCAACCACTGTGCTACGGGCGCCGAGCCTGGAGACATCTTAATAACACTTCCGGTCTAGAAAATATGTCCTCTACACATTCCCTGGCCTCTTTTCTTGTAAATTGGCTCTTTGCCTTTATTTTGCTTTTTTTTTCTTTCCTGAAAAGTTTAGAAGTTACTTACAATAGAAGGCATCTAGATAAAGGGTTAATAAGAAAAATATGAGAAACTGAACCAAGGGGAAGAGCCACCAAGATGCCCAGAGGTGTCTACAGTTGGGGCCACCTTTGGCTGTGACGGTCTTTGCCACCCAGGCGGAGGGAAAGCTTGCTGAGTTATATGGATGCTGTCACGAGCAGAAGCTTAGTGTTTTATTCTTGTGCTTATAGATGGTCTTTGCCAGGTGCCCTAAAAGCGTGACTGTAAGCTGGTCCCCTCTACCGGCTCTGGTGCCAGGCTAGTTGCTTTCTCGTCAGACAGTGCTGAAAGCGACATGGCAGAGCTGGAAACCACATGTCTCTCCTCCCTGCCCTTCCTTCTCAACCCCTTTCACTTGACATTTTCCTTTCTCTCCATTCTTCGTTTCTATCTTCTTTGTTGTTGATTTCCTGTGGGTTTCCAATGGAAAACATCCTTTGAGTATAGAAATAGGTTGCTTAGTTCTGCCCTAGCACAAATCTTTGTTCCCCAGGAGGTTGAAATAGAGTATTGCATTGCCAAAAGCAAAATTGTAAATCTTGTGTGCTTAGAATTGTAATAAAGTGAAGGAAAACAAGTATAGTATTGAGAAAATAGATAATATTGTGAAATTCACATGTTAAAAATCTGAGTTTCTCATGGCGCCCCAGAAGTGGGTAATTGCAACCTTTGCTGTGTAGGACATGTCACCGTGTCAGCTTTTAATCCATTAAATGGTCACTTGGGACAGGGTAACTCGTAAGGCCCTTCAAAATTGAGTATGATGATTGCGGACATTTCTGTCACATTTTAGTTTTACAAAATGATTTTTTTTTTCTTTTTTGAGAGACAGAGTCTCACTGTGTCACCCTGGGTAGAGTGCGCGGCATCATAGCTCAAAGCAACTGCAAACTCTTGGGCTCAAGCAATCCTCTTGCCCCAGCCTCCCAAGTAGGGACGACAGGCTCCTGCCACAGTGCCTGGCTAGCTTTACTATTTTTAGTAGAGGCAGAGCCTTACTTTGCTCAGGCTGATCTTGAACTCCTGAGCTCAGACAATCTGCCCACCTTGGCCTCCCAGAGTTCTTGGGGTTACAGGCATGAACCACTGCGCCCAGCCTATAAAATGATTTTTACTACACTTTATCTGTCCTCTAAATGGATCTGAGGGTAAGGTGTCAAAGGTCAACCAACCTTTGTCATTTGGGAGCCGTCTCCATACCTGAATTATAAAACCAAGGCAACATAAATATGCCTCTCTCCAGGGATAGCTGACACAGGCTTATATAAGGCTGGGGCCGTGGAGACACTGAAGCATGTGCTGTCCCCCGAATGGCTGCTCCTTCCCAGGTTAACTTTGACAGCCCCTTACCCCTGTGCTGGGGCCACCTCTGCTCCAGGCACCATGTGCTTTCTTGCCTGCCCTGTGGAAATGCTTGTCCCCAGGAGACTCTGCACTCCCAGAGCCCAGCTCTGGCCTCCAACCCGTGTGTCTTCTGGTGCTGGGTGCAGGGCTTGAGAGGCCCAGTCCCCACCTTAGGTTGGCTGCTTGAATGAAGAAGGAACCAATGAAAGAATGAATCAGTGAGTGCAGGTGAAGGAACTCCAGTGTCTGTGAACAGCATGCCTCTAATTATAAGCTTTCCCTTCATGTGACTTATGGCTGCCTTTTATTTTCTATTGAATATATCAAATATTTCTCTTTTGAGAGGAACTTGCCGTTTGTAAATAAATGGGCATTCGGGCCCCTGGTGAAGAGCAGGCAGCTACTTCTAATGGAGCATCTTTTTGTCTTCTGAACCACGTCGCTGTACTATTTTTTATTCATTTGCTCTGGCTGTCACAACAAAATATCACACAGAGCAAGGAGCTTAAACAGCAGACATTCATCGTCTCAGTGCTGGAGGCTGAAGTCTGGATCCGGGTGTGGGCAGGGTCAGCTTCTCCCCAGGCCCCTCTCCTTGGCTCACAGGCAGCAGCCTTCTTGCTGTGCCCTCACATGACCCTTCCTCTGTATTTGCTTCCGTGTAGTCTGTCCCTCCACACGGAAGGGTGCTGGTCTTACTGGGCTAGAATCTCTCCCTTGGGACCTCATATAACCTTAATTAGCTTGGTAAAGCCTGTCTCTAATCCGGTCATGTTGGCAGTTAGGGCAGAAACGTGTGAATTCAGTCCTAGCACCGCTCATTTGACACTTAGCCACATGTTACCAGGGGACATCTTATGTCCTTATGTGACTCCCCTCCCCAGGTGTGTATGTTCATTTCCTTAAAAAGAAAGCCTTTTAATGTCTGGGAGCAGGTCAGACTGATGGTTCTTCTGGTGACAGCTTGTTAGCTGAGGGAACCTGCCCATCCTGCTGCGTCCTGTGCTCTTTCTCACACTTCAGTGATTTCCATTTTTTCCAAAGGAGCTGAATCCTTCTTTTAAACTTGGGTGGTGTCTTATTAGTATAGATTTATTTTAATGTGTCATGTTTTACTTGTACAGATTATCGAGTCTGTCAGTAAGAACAGTGGGATGACTTCATGAAGAGAATAATGCAAAAACTAAGGGTATAGCAGTCAAGTACTATTCTCAGCTTCCAACTTATTTTTATATTAAAATTTTTTTGGGCTCGGCACCTGCGGCTCAAGCAGCTAAAGCGCCAGCCACATACACCTAAGGTGGCGGGTTTGAATCCCCAGCCCGGGCCCGCCAAACAGTAATGATGGCTGCAACCAAAAAATAGCCAGGCATTGTGGCAGGCGCCTGTAATCCCAGCTACTTGGGAGGCGGAGGCAGGAGACTCGCTTGAGCCCAGGAGTTGGAGGTTGCTATGAGCTGTGATGCCATGGTACTCTACCCAGGGGGACAG
>CAUYQV010104614.1:0-14905 GCA_963574575.1 Galagoides demidoff | reverse complement strand
GGTCTAGTACTCCTGAGTTCAGGCAATCCACCCACCTTGGCCTCCCTGACTGCTAGGATTACAGGTATGAGGCACCACACCCGGCCCATAACCTAGTTCTTAAATAGCCTAGTCCAAAGTTTCTGCTCTGTCAGTTGAATTAAAAAAAAAAAAAAGAAATCTAAAAAATTAGTAGCATCGTATTGAATAGATAGTAGCCTACGGATGAGACTTGACAATGTTCTCCTCTCCTAACTGTGCCAACCCACCGCCCAAATAGCGAGAGTACACTAGGACCCTTGGTTCCTGGTGTTATTTATTTATTTTTTGGAGAAGAGCCTCAAGCTGTCCCCCTGGGTAGAGTGCCGTGGCATCACAGCTCACAGCAACCTCCAACTCCTGGGCTCAAGCGAGTCTCCTGCCTCAGCCTCCCAAGTAGCTGGGACCACAGGCGCCCACAATGGCCGGCTATTTTTTGGTTGCAGCCGTCATTGTTGTTTGGCGGCCGGGCTGGATTCGAACCCGTCACCTTAGGTGTATGTGGCTGGCACCTTAGCCACTTAAGCCACAGGCGCTGAGCCCTGGTGTTAGATGTTAATGTGAATTGTCACCATGATCTTGTGACTCTGCATTAAATAGGGCTTTAATTTAAAGTAGCTGTGCAATTTTACCCACAGAATAGCAGTCAAGAGTTTACAAACAGCAGGGAACATTTTTAATAAAGAAGAAAATACTCTCACAGTATCAAGACCTGCTGATTTTTAATTATGCTGGACTAACCCATAGGTGGGGAAAGCAGTTGGACGACACCACCACCAGTTTGTTCTAAGTGGGCCTCCCACTGCTGTGTGGTGTCCAATCCCACAGGGTTAAAGACAACCGCAGCGTGGAGCACAGCCCATGTCTGCCGCTCCAAGCTAAACGCTGTCACTAAGGAACAGAAATTACATGAGGACATGGAGTCCTCTCTGATCTATAATTTTGGTAAAATTCAAAACAGGCTCTAAGGAGGCTAACATTTCTTCAAGGGGTAATTTTCTAAAAGCTAGATTTCTCATTGGACAACAAAATCCTTATCCATTCCAAAATGCTACAGTTATGGACGTATGTCTTAAATGTTCTGAGCAAACAGCAGCTAAGGGTTTAAATATCAGCAGAATAAATAAAACCAAAACAAATTTCCATAATGCACTGGTCTTTGCAGCTATTTTCAGATTCTAGGTCTTGAAGCACGACCCGGCTCCAGCCATGTCCCCCTGCCAACCCCACTGCATGAGAGGGTGCCCTACAGGGGTGCCAGGCAGGGCTAGAAAAAGCAGAGGCGCACACCTGTGCAGCAGCACCAGGCAAGACACAGGCAGAGCTTCGAGCAGCAGTGCCTGGGGCCTCACCTAACTTAGCTGAGTTCTAGGACTGTTCTGAAAGTCAGATTCTGGTTCTTCCGACTAGCACATCTCATCTGTCCTCCAGCTGGCGGCTGGGGAGATGCTGACCTGAGCCCCAGTTCTCCAAACGAACATGGACGTTGCACGAGCCTGAGCATGTCACACCAGAAACCCCACATTTGGGGAAATGCTTATCACCTGGCAAAGATCAATGGCTCAGAACTACCCTCTTCTTTGTAAGGAGTAATGGCCATTTGAAAACTCAGGTGGCTCAGAATCAGATAGATCCTGACCAAACGCCTGGCCTCCACCACAACCTTCCATACAATGATCACTCACATGGCCAAAGGATCCCCTGACCCTCAACTTAACCTGCCAGCAATTCCTTTCCCTAGTATCACTTGTCACCTAGAGAAATCTGAGCATTATCTGAAAAGTCAGCTAGCTTTAAGAATGAGAATTAGTAATGAAATGTAGAGTCCATGTGAACTTACAGGTGCCTTCTTGTCGATGGGCTTAATGACAAATTTTTTGTCATTGAAAGAGATGTTCCTGATTTCACTCCAAGGGAAGCCAATCTTTGGGGTCAACCTGAGGTTTGAGAGTAAAAAAAAAAAAAAAAAAAAGGGAGATGGTTAGATATATGTATGTGTGTGGCAGGGTTCTTGAATTGACTAAGAGGTTTGAAAATCTATTCTTATTAGTTTAATTAAAGAACATTAAGGTAGTCCAGGAAGCATTATGTGATATATACTATTATCAAATAGGTCCTACCTGCCCTAGGTTAGGTTAAGTGGTTGTCTGTAAGGTGTAACCTTATATGTTCTTATTTACTTTAGTTTTTCTCCATTGGGGGCATCTAAGGTTACCTAGGTTGGTCGTCATCTTGATGCTGACCATGATTTTAGCTGGGCGCATTCCTCCACCTCTCCCCTCAGGCACCTTCTGCCATCAATTCTTGCATCACCACCCTCTCCCAACTCGCATCCTGCCAGAGTCCTACTTTCCATCTGCCTGTCTCCATCAGTCAATCCATTCCCCATTCCCCTCTTTAAAATGTCAGCATGGTTCTGTCCTCAGCACAGGGGAACCTTTGAGTCCAGCCCCAAACTCCTTGGGGTTCAAACCCACCTTTTAATAAAAGGTCCCCCGGGCCACCTCCCTGCCTAGGCCCCTCTCCTGAAGCCTCTCCCCTCCGTGCAGTCTCTTCTGCTGCACCGACTATTCTCTTGGTATCACTTAAGTTAATGACTTCTTATTTAACTTTTTGAAAATCAGCTGGGCCAAGACCCCACCCTATGTTTTCTAGACTTGCCAGACTCAGAATGGAGAGCTCTTTAACAGGATTGGACAGGGGCTTCCTACAGATTCTGCTCCCCTGGTTCTCTTCCTGGCTGGTCAGGCACCTTCTGTGTAACCCTCCAACTTCCAGGGAGGCCCTCATACTAAAGTCCCCTAACCAAAGTCCCGCGTGATTCCTTAACTGATGCCAGTACATGACTGGCCCAGACTGGCTTTTAATTAGCATTCCAGGGAAGTCTACCATGTGATTTCAGGACACATTGCTCTGCTCACCTCACACTTCCTACCCTGTTCCTGTAGGGATAATACTGTTCTAGAAATAGCACTCATCATCACCAAGGACACTGCAATCAAAACCAGTCCCTTCCAACATCCTGTAAAAACTTTGAGAAACAGCAAGGGTGGTGCCCCTGTGGTGCCCAATAGGCTTAAATAAAAACTAATGGGCAATGTAGGTCTTGCTTTGACAACATAAGCCAGGTCAAGACAGTGGGGTGGGCTCTGGGTGCTGGGAGAGCTCCCAAGTCTGACACAGGGTTTTTCTGGGGCACAGTGGTCATAGTGCACCTGGGGGAGGGATGGCAGGGCACTGGCTTTGTTTGGCTCTTGGTGTCAAAGCTTTTAACTTCCTTCTTCACAGCTCTGTGCTATGAGGACCACCAATCACTGCAAAAACACCCCTGGCTAACAGTCTGTTGTGTTATTTTATCTTCATTCACAGGATACAGAAGTTTTAGGAATGTGACTTCGTTGACAGGCCCCAGAGCACTGAGGGAACTCAGAGCATCACTGAGTCATGCCACTGGTTTCCATGGTTACGTCCTCCTTACCCTGAAAGGCTTAAAGCTGTGGGGGAAAAGTGCCTTTAAAGAACTAAAGAATTTGGGGGCAGGATCTGACTCCTTTAGGTTTTGTTTTTTTATTTTTGGTCTGACAGTACCCGGCAGAATTATGACCTGGCTAAGCTGCTCATCAGCTTGGAATGACCGGGGGAAGCTGCCTGCTGCTTCCTCTCTACACTCCTTCCTCTTCTGAGTCAGGGATGAAGGAAATGAAGGATGATGAGAAATGCTTTCAGTCCTACACGCTCCCTCCCGATGGCTGTGAGCACAAGGAAAAGCGGACCCCAAGAGACATTCCCAATCAGAGCCTATTTAATACCAAAGAGGGTGTTTTAATAAAATAGAGATGGATTTATTTGCAGAGTGCATTAAATCTCTTAGAGCTCAGCTTATAAACTTAACATACCAGAGTTCTCCTCTGAACACCGTATCAAGAATATCTAATTCTCCACTCTTAGTTCTACTACGAATGCTAACGATTCAACTAACTAAAGAGTAACTAACAATTCCCACTCGTGCTGCTAACCAAGTTGTCAGAAGGAGAAGAACCTGGGCCTGTTAACTAAATGCCCACCTAGCACCTGTTGGGGAGAGTGGGCAGGAGAGGGGAAAGCACCCACTTTAGATAAGGGCTAAATAGGGCACACAGCTCAAATCTTTACTTGGAAAATTAAGTATTTATGTGGGCTGGGGCAGTTGCAAGCTGACATCAGTAAGTTACTACCTATGGCTGTTTCTTGCAGCTTGAAAAACCTGTTTGCATAGCCCTGGCCATGGCTGTTACAAAACCTGCTCATTCAAGGGAGTTCAAAGGCACAGGTAGTTTCCCACACATGTTCCCACGAGGGCACTGGGCCCCGCTCCCTGGCAGGGCTGTGTTAACAGTCACTGGCCTCAACTTGGGCTTCCCGGGAGAATCATGGACTGGTCCTGAGTCCCCTTACTGACCCAGACGGTACTTGTTTCTTAGCCAATACTGTATCTGGCACACTTGGGTAGGAGTAAACCCAGAGTCCAAGAGTTGGCAATAACTCACTTCTCAGAGTGCTCCTGTGACTGAAAAACCTGTCACATCATGTCACCTGACTGGCATCAGCACCTTCCTGCCAGTGGGTATGCCTGCCTCCCTTCCTGTGCCCCATGTCACTAGCAGGTGCTGGGGGTGAGATGGGGGTCAGTGGGCCCAGATTCTTGCTTTGCCCACACGGACTACACCTGTGCTCTGGGTTCTGGCAAGAATCCAGGTGGGTGGGGTTGGAAATATTTTTTTTTATGTGACATCATTTGTCAAAAGCAGTGCCACACCCCTCAGGAACCCCAGAGAGGGTTTTTGGGGAATGTGAGAACAGAAACACCTGAGAATAAGTGAGATGGGCAAGCCACAAGTGGGAAATGCAGGAGCTATCACTGAGAGGAACAGACAAGGCTGCCACAGGGACCAGGTACATCCCTGAGCCCTGGGCCACTCTGGTTCTCATACATGGAAGCAGGAACGCAGGCCAAACAGAGGACAGGGCTCGGCGTGCAGACCCCAGGAGTGTTCCTGCCCCAGCACCTTCTCAGCCAGAATTGCTGCTCTCTGCCAGCCCCCCGAACCTGATGGCCAACACAGTGTTGAAGGGTGCATTAAAGCCATAAGGGTGACAAGGGCCACTCAGGCAGGGACAGTAAAGAACCTTTCCTCCCAAAGAGATGGTTGCTTATTGCTTCTTGCTGCCTACCGATGGTGAGGAAGGGGTCAGTTTGTTTCCACATGCTCTTGACCCCCCCAACCCCAATTGGTTTTCAGCTGTTAAATTCAGGGAGCTTCTGATCAGAAGGCTCTGGAATCTAGGCTCATGCTCTGAGCTCAGGGAACCACCTGGGAAACCTTGCCCTGGCTGAACTAGAGTGATGTTTTCCCGTGTATCTAATGCCCCAGCAGAAAGCAGGTGGGTTGACTGTATCTGATTGTATCTGTAACCACGAGCCCCTGCAGCCAGTGAGAGGCCTGGCTCCCGGCACACCGCTTCACCCACCGTTCACACCACTTCCGGACGTTCAGGCCTTGCTCAACTAACAAGGAGACACCTTCCTCTGGCTGGAAGTTTAGCTAAGCCGCACACATAGGCTGCTACTTACAATTCTCTAAGTCTCTGAGCTTATTAAAATATTCTTGATTGGAACAGCACAAACCTCTAGCTCCCAGGAGGCAGCTAGGGATACCCTGGCACCTGCAGGTGGCTGAGGCAGGACAGGGAGGGGATACCTTCCTGCAGATGCCTCCTCGCCCTGGGCTTCAGGGTGGCATGGACCCTGCCCACTATACCACCAGTCCTGTTATGTAGACCTTGGTGACTGGAGGAGATAACACTTCTAGACCACCCTCTGAGATGGCCACGGCACAGCCCAAAGCCTTTGAAGAGTCACACTGTGGGCCAATATGCTGCCAGCTAGTACTTCAAAAATAAGCCATATGCTTACCATTTTTGCCATTGTTTCCAGGCCCACCACCCCTTCAAATAAAGGTAATTGCAAACTTCAACTCACTTATCATCCTTCTCGTAAATATTTAGTCCAAGGGCATCAACTCCAAGCCAGAGGTCTGTTCCTTTCTTATTTTTGATCTCGAAATAGTTGATCCCATACATTTCCAGGTCCTGAGCAATCTTGAGATACTCCAGCATAGCACTGTCTCTAACAGGGAGGGAAATGCAGGCGAATCGTCAGCAGCACGCTATGTCCGAAACAGCAAGAACCACCCCTCCATTGTAAAATTAAGGCAAATCGTGGAGGATGGGCTGACACCGTGAGCTCTTGAGTCCCTGTCCCTCAGCTGGCTGTCCACAGCTGTGCCATGTGGAGGCAGGAGGGGCCCCAGCAGCCAGAAGTCAGCCGAGACCAGAAGCAACGTGCCCAGAAGGGTCTCTGTGCAGTCCTGGACCCTAACACCAAAGTGCCTCACACCTTCTAGAAGGACTGGCTCCTACTGGCTTCTCTGGAGACAAGTTTTTCTTCTAAACTTTGCTAGACACAGTCCTCCTTCTCTTGCCAACTCGGGCTTTTGGGGACACCCAATGCTCCCCTCACTAGCAGCCACTGGTATAAGCTTTCACCTGTTTCCCCTCCACAAAGGATTTTTGTGCCCAACAGGAAACTGTGAAGCACAGATTCTGAGGCCCAAGATGCAGACTTCAGACCCACAGTGAAGGCCTGAGGCGAGGCCTCCAGCAGCCAGTCAGCCACTCCTCACACCCAGTCACCACATGTCACGTGTGCTTCTCTGACATCAGCACTTCTCACATGGGACCCATTTTATTCATTTATGTGTACTTTTCTTTTCTTTTCTTTTCTTTTTTTTTTTGAAATGGAGCCTCAAGCTATCCCCCTGGGTAGAGTGCCATGGCATCACAGCTCATAGCAACCTCCAACTCCTGGGCTGAAGCGAGTCTCCTGCCTCCGCCTCCCAAGTAGCTGGGGCCACAGATGCCTGCTACAACACCCGGCCATTTTTTGGTTGCGGTCATCAATGTTGTTTGGCGGGCCCAGGCTGGGGATTCGAACCCACCACCTTAGGTGTACGTGGCTGGCGCCTTAGCCAATTGAGCCACAGGCGCCGAGCCTATGTGTACTTTTCAAGACAAGCCACCCTTACATCTATGAACACACTTAGCACCTCTTTGACAGAAGAAAACTAATGCTCCCTCTGACTAAAATGAAGTGTTTCAGACACAACACTTCCACTCTAAAGGAGGGAGAAACATTTAGGACTTGAACGTGTAAATTAAGCTGCTTTTTTCCCCAGGCAAGAACATTGGCTTTGATTAAACTGCTCCCCAAAGGCTTGGTTCCTTCTGGGCACCTCGCCAGGCGCCAGGGCTGGAGCTCAGGCCTGAAGCTAGGAGTCCTGCGAGCGAGCACACCCCTGCAGCCAGGTGGGAAGATACCCCCAGCCCCCGGCCAAGGTCGCACTCTGGCCCGGGCCACAGATCCCAGCTGACGGCCCATAGGTCGCACTCTGGCCGGGTCACAGATCCCAGCTGACGGCCCGCAGGTCGCACTCTGGCCCGGGCCACAGATCCCAGCTGACGGCCCGCAGGTCGCACTCTGGCCCGGGCCACAGATCCCAGCTGACGGCCCGTAGGTTGCACTCTGGCCGGGCCACAGATCCCAGCTGACGGCCTGTACTCACTTGAGCATCCCGCGATGCTCCGCGTGCCACACCTGGATCCGGTCCTCCCACTGGTCCCTGGTGAGTTTGTGCTGGTCCATAACTCTGCAGAGCAAAAAGACACAGTGCTGTCACCCCATGGGCTGTGAGAGGGAGGTGATGGGCCCCACTTCCTCCCCACATTCAAACCCTTGCTTTCCTTTCAAATAAATCAGTCACAAAGAGCTTCTGTTTCTACCTCCTACTGTATATGCAAGATTTAGCATTTTGAACTGGATAGACTCAGTTCTCCTGGAAAAACTTTAAGTGACCTTTTCTTCAGAAGAGGGCAATTTTTGTGACCATCAGTGAATAAAAACAGATTTAACAGAGGCCAAATTATTGAATGCAAGAAATAGGTTAAACAGTCAGTTCTGAAAAGTTCAGTTACTGTAAGGCATTCCCACATAACACAGGCGCTTGCCACGAGGAAGGGCAGTCCCTTCCCCGGCTGGGTTTCCCTCATCAGTGGCTTAACAAAAAGCCACGCTGGGTCAGCACATTCTAAAGGTCAAGCACTCACGAAGCGACTGAGAAGCCCAGGCCAGAGGCGCGCTTGCCGCTGACAGAGACCTCGTGCTGTCCAACTGTGGGGGTGACACCAATGCTCTTGCTCAGACAAGTGCACCTGAAGCTCACCTTTGAGGGATCAGCCGCTCTGAGTTGAGGTACCCGGCCTTGTGCACCTCTTTGTTATAATCCCCAAACTTGGCCTGCACAGCGTAGGACCCCAGGAGCACTGCGGTCTCGGGCGGGCAGTAAATCTCGTCACTGAGGATTCCCTCCTTCACTTGAAGGAAGAAGAGTTTCTGGGTGATGTCCTGGATGAGCTCCTCAGCCACGTCTTCAGGGTAGAACTTGGCCCGAAACTTGAACTGGAGGGGATTCTCCTTCCTGAGTTCCTGGGCAGACACCTGGGAAGGGAAGCCAAGCTCCCATTACAATGGGAAACACAAGACCTACCTTCCCCAAGTCCTTGATTTCTACTTACTACTCAAAGGGGACCTTCGGGCAGGTTTTCTGAAGAGATGTATTTGAATTAACACTGAAAGCAAACAAGGTCAGTGGAGAGCACTACCCCACACAGCCGACGTCTGGGCCCTCACCCACGCCTCCCTGGAGGAGGCTATCTGCCCCACAGAGCTCAGATCTGGAAACCTCCCCCGTCCCCGGTGATGTGCACGCCGGGAATCCGGCCACTTGCCACAGATCTGACACCCAAGAACTGCTCGCACCCCACCCTTCCCATATCCAACCACTCTTCTGACTTGGCTTGGTGACATAAGAAGTGGGAATTTAGAAAAAAAGAATAGTTTTCAAAGAGTTTGAAGAAAAAATGTTTAGCATATTTCCTTTATTTATAATTGTTAATGGAATTATCTAGTCTTTAGAGCTGAAAAATAATCATAGGTTCAAAGAAAGCAATAATAGGTTCTTAGAAAATAATGGGTGATTCATGGTTTACAAGATTAACTATCTCATTGAAAAAAAAACTAAGGTCAACTAAAACTAGGCAGTTAACCATCCTAGACTCCAATGAGTGAGCAGAAGGACAAGGGCAGGATCTGATTTCCAACCAATATCCCCAGTTACTGGAAACTTGCAGCCTTTCTGTCTGTAAAAACTTACACAAATAAAAAAAGAACAAAAAAACAAAGACAGGGTAAGGTGCCCGAGTTCAATGTCACCGGAGAAGACCAACACCCGACTAACAGCCTGTAAATAGTTAACTCTGACTTACCTTTTTATCGAGTTTCAGCCAGGTAGGAAATCCTTTATTATCCACATACTGGAGGCCAAAGTACCACACTTCCCGGAGGCCAATAGTCTTAACAACCTGCGCGAGAGAGACAGAGGGGCCCGAATGGTCATGAGAAACCCCCTCACACAGGCAGCAGCTACTGGCAGTCACCTACCAGGGTGCCCAGTAGAACAGGACATCTGCCTGTCAGGTGAGCCCAATGGGCACTGCCTTGCTGGCACTGCCTCAAGTGACTCAGAGGTCATTACACCGAAGTTTTCTTTTCTTTTTTTTTGAGACAGAGTCTCACTCTGTTGCCCAGGCTAGAGTGCTGTCCTGTCATAGCTCACAGCAACCTCAAATTCCTGAGTTCAAGGGATCCTCTTGCCTCAACCTCCCAAGTAACTGGGACGATAGGTGCTGGCCATGATGCCCCGCTAGTTTTTCTACTTTTAGTAGAGACAGGGTCTTACTCTTGCTCAGGCTGGTCTCGAACTCCTGAGCTCAGGCAATCCACCCACCTCGGCCTCCCAGAGTGCTAGGATTACAGACGTGAGTCATTGTGCCTGGCCAAGAATGACTTGCTTTTGATATAAATAAGCAGATTCAGGGTTATCTTTAAATCTTACAAAGTCTCACTTCTCCTCCTTTGTACTTCAGGGTGTTTTCCTGAGCGAATACCTTCCTCCCCCAGATGGGTGAGTGGCCAGCACACAGGGAGGTGCAGCCACCCATGGCCCACCAAGGACAGTGTGTATCACATTGTTTCATTGGCCACTGGGTGTGCCTGCGTGGAAAGTGGTTCAAAGGAACCAGTGAACACTTGAGCCTCCCCTGGCCCCCTGCCTCCGCCTCCCAAGCCAGCTGGCACAGGAGTCTGACCTACTAGGAACAGGGAAGAAGTCCTAGGAAGGCCAGAAGCAGCAGGTGGCAGATTTCCTAGGTGTTAAGGGTGGCAGTGGTACAGGAAGCTCTCAGCTCTACACATGCCGAGGGTGTCTAGCCCAGGGTTAAGACTCTAGAAATGTGAAATTCTGATACGGCAAAGGTAGAATCCCAATGCTAGGTCGTTACAGACTTCACCTTTAAACCCCCACCCCCCGCAGTAGGAGGACTTGTCTCTTGACCTGCATTACAGGGAGGGTCCCGAGCTGAGCAATTTCATGGGTGTCTTGGAAAGAGAAACAAAAAGTCACAGTCGAGCTTGCTGTAGTCACTCATTGACCATCATCAAACCTAGTCCCAGGGCTTTAACATACGGTCGTAAACCTCATGATATATAATGTTAAACCTTAAAAGAAAAAACGCTACCATTCTTCACATATATGGCTTCTCATATTTAAAAGGCTAGAAGACTGAAGAACACACGGGAAGTGAAAACTCAGGTAACACAGAGCACTTGCTTCAAGTAAAACCTGAAGTTCCAAATAAACTCCCGGTGGGGCCTATTTCCACATAGCTGGGGGCCCAGATGCTTCCCAAAGCGCCAGGAGTCTGTTTGTTAAATGCCAAGAACTGATCTGTTCATCCCCCTTCCGCTCACCCAGGATTCCTCATCCCAGGAGGGTATAAAGAAACCAACTTTGTACTCAGCGCTTTGCTCCCCAGTCTGTCGTTCTCGTGTGGAGAAAGCTGAGTTCAAAGACCAGGTTTCTATGTCCAGCCCTGTTAATTCTTGCTCCCTGCAAACCCTCATCTTGTCATCTGACATTAAACCTGCCTTGTCTTTTCTCTCTGGGTTGTTCCCAAGCAACTTTGGAACAACCCACACACCCAGGGGCCTGCTCCACTTCCAATCCACTCTTCCCACTTCATCCACCCAAGTGCAGCCTCAACCTGGATCTGCACCAAATGGGAATAATTTCCTGTCCACTTGACCTTCCTCCTCTACAGCTGTCAGATCGCTGGTTTTGGGGGCTAGCACTTAAGAGCCCTTTGCAGTATCTGCTATGATGTGGCCAACTGTCCTCAGCAGGGCAAGTCACCAACCCTGTAACTACACCATACACCCCCCCCAGTGAGAGCTGGTTCCTGCCCTCACCTGCCACAGACCTTCACTGTCCAAATCTCCGACCTACCTCCAGCACATCTGTGTGGTCTGTTTCAGAACCCCACTTCTACCCCTATGGCTTCTCCCAAATGACGTTATAATTACCCTTTCTTTAGTCCATTCTAAAACGAAAAACAAACAAAACCCCAACTTATGGTTCCTTGCTCTGGGGGGAAATCCAGCATTCCCAGAAAACTGTCATTCACCATTCCTGTCAATGTCCTTAGTCTTAACCTAATTAGCTTAACCTAATGCAGACACACCAGGGAAGGAAGGTCTCTCCCTTCATCTCTGCTTTAGTGGCAGGTTTTGAGAAAGGAAAAGGCAGGGATATGTCTACTTCACTCAATCTCACGCAAAGCTGCAAAATCCTTCTCACTGATGGCAGCGAGCGGCTCAGGGCACCTCCCTCTCCCACTGCAGGGGCTTCCGGCACAAGGAGCCCTATCAGACTGTCTGGGTGCCCGTGAAGCTGCCAGGCCCCAACGTGACAGCAGCCCCCATGGTGCTTGTCCATCAAACCAAAGCCCCCATGTGAGGATCCAGTGACAGATGGAGCAAGGGCAGCCCAGGTTCCAAGCTGGGTGGGGATGGGGGTAGGAAAACGCTGCAGAAGAATCTAACGGGTGGTGGGAGAAGAGAGAACAAGCTCACACCTGACATCTCGGTCACTCCGTTTAAGACCTTGTTTCAGTGATGGGACAACTAAGGACTCACTCAGCCGTCACTGAGAGGAGTTTTACTCTGGGGCAGAGGCAATGGTTGAAGGTAGGAAGGTGTGAGACACACAGGCCAGCTGCCCTTTACACTGGCCACAGTGAGTCACCTTCCTCAGCCCTTTGCGTCTACACTAAGACCACTGCCTCTTCCAGCTTCCGTGAGGAGCACACTCACTCAGCTGGCTCAGCGT
Source organism: Galagoides demidoff (assembly GCA_963574575.1). Lineage (NCBI taxonomy): Eukaryota > Metazoa > Chordata > Mammalia > Primates > Galagidae > Galagoides > Galagoides demidoff. The sequence continues at coordinate 2,507 of CAUYQV010104614.1, read as the reverse complement.
GCTTTCACACACCTACTAGAGCGACATAAACGTCTGTTGCTGAGTTTTACTGTGCTGTCACAGAGGAGTTTAGTGCTTTTGTAACCTTTTCAAAGATCCTTCTCATCCGTTACCTCAAGTGCGCAAACCAAGACAATTTGGGGTGGGTGGGGGGAGGTAATTCTCTCTCAAGTTCAGAGACCAACCTGATCAAAAAGTTGTTTTCCAGTTGTATTTGGCTGGATTGCAAACTCCAGCTCTGCATCCATGGTGGTAACCCGGACATTGATCTGAAAAACAGAGCACAACAAATGACACTTAGCTGAGTGTGCTTTTCTCTTGACGACCTCCTGAGCCTCCCACGGGCATGCAAAGCCACCCAACAGTGTGGCAACAGTATGCTTCTCCTCGACACCCACCCTTACGCTAGTACACAGAGCACAGGAACGCCACACCCCTGACTGCGGACAGCTGATGGACGTCTCATCAAGTGCGCAGTCTGGACTCAAAGGCACGGCCTCTCTGCTCCAATAAAGCCCACGCACACTTAGCTTTTAGCAGTTTTTCTACAAAAATACTTTGATAATCATTAACATACTTCCCCCCAGCACCATCTCATTCAACCCTGACCCAATAGCCCAAGGAGGCAGACAGGGCCGTTCAGGAGAGGAAAAAGAGGCCCTGTGCAAAGGCTACAGCAACATTAGACACCTACAGCGAAGAGAAATAGTTCATTGACCAAAACTAAAGACAAGGCTATGCAGGAGAGTAAAAATGGGCAGTACACAGACAGCAGAAACTGAAAAAACCGCTTCTACAGGCTCAGTGCCCGTAGCGCAGTGGTTACGGCACCAGCCACATACACAGAAGGTGGTGGGTTCAAACCTGGCCTGGGCCAGCTAAAAACAACAGTGAAACAATTGCAACAAAAAAACAGCCAGGCGTTGTGACGGGCGCCTGTAGTCCCAGCTGCTCAGGAGGCTGAGGCAAGAGGATCACTTGATCACTTGAGCCCAGGCGTTTGAGGTTGCTGTGACCTTTGACGGCACAGCACTGTAGCCTGGGTAACAAACAGGGTGAGACTATTCCCCCCGTCCAAAAAAAAAAAAAAAACAAGTGAAGGGGAGCACTGGGAGGGTGAGTGGTAAAATTTTACCTGTCGGGTACAAGGAACACTGTTTTGGTGAGGGCACCCTAAAAGCCCTCACATAAGCATTATACAAGGTATCCAAAAAGCTTACTGGGAACAAGAAAAACAATGACAAACTACCCTATCAATGCCACCACCTGAGATCTATCTAGAAGAGAGATAAATGTAAAGTGCAAAAATGAAAGTATTAAATAAAGAGCACAGGGACCTGAGGTCAGAGGCAGGAGGACCTCAAAACGTTTTTAATGTCGTCAAGTGCGTGTGTGTTTAAAAAAGACATATTTAAGGTTAATTGCCAAATTTATCACTTGAGAAAACCCAGATTTACAAAGCATATGAAAAACACTAATCTGATGACCTTGTCACTGGGCCAAAGGGAAATACCAGAGCCACGGAGCGACTATCATGCCTCAAGTTAAGACACGCTGGCTTCTCACGATTTTTCAAGTGACATATATGGAATCTGGAGAGACATCATCCGGGGTTCTTCCTAACAGAGGCACAAATGTGGCTTAACTGTGCCTGTGTCCACCTGACAGAGGTCTGAGCATCCGGCCGGCACAAACCTCTCTTCCCCATTCAGCAAGAGAATTCGTCTTTATGAAACATTTCTTTACCATTACGTTCAAGCCTCGGAGAACTCAGAGAACCTCTGAAATATATCCAGAACGCCTTGATGGATCTCTGACTGATATTACTAACGTGGAAAAGTGAGAAATCATTTTCCAGATTTATTTTATTTTTTTGAGACAGTCTCTGTCACCAGGGCTAGAGTGCCGTGGCGTGAGCCCCGCTCACAGCAACCTGAAACTTGTAGATTCAAGTGATCCTCCTGCCTCAGCCTCCTGCATAGCTGGGACTATAGGTGTCACCGCAATGCCTGGCTACTATTTTCAGTAGAGATAAAGTCTCACTCTTATTCAGGCTGGTCTCCAACTCCTGAGCTCAAGGGGTCTTCCTGCCTGGGCCTCCCAGAGTTCTGGGATCAAAGCCATGTGCCACTGCGCTGTCCCATTATCTGTATTTTTAAAGTTTTTTCCCCAATCTCAAGTTTATAAGTTAAAGAACTGAAATTTACTGGAAAATATAGACATGTTTAACTATGACAACCCAGGAATATGCAGAAAATGGGCTTAAAAATTGAGAAAGTCGGCGGCACCTGTGGCTCAATCAGCTAAGGCGCCAGCCACATACACCTAAGGTGGCGGGTTCGAATCCCCAGCCCGGGCCTGTCAAACAACAATGATGGCTGCAACCAAAAAATGGCCGGGCGTTGTGGCGGGCGCCTGTGGTCCCAGCTACTTGGGAGGCGGAGGCAGGAGACTCGCTTGAGCCCAGGAGTTGGAGGTTGCTATAAGCTGTGATGCCATGGCACTCT
>CAUYQV010104611.1:0-13601 GCA_963574575.1 Galagoides demidoff | reverse complement strand
GAGCCTCAAGCTATCCCCCTAGGTAGAGTGCCATGGCATCACAGCTCATAGCAACCTCCAACTCCTGGGCTCAAGCGAGTCTCCTGCCTCCGCCTCCCAAGTAGCTGGGACCACAGGTGCCTGCCACAATGCCCGGCCATTTTTTTTTTTTGGTTGCAGCCATCATTGTTGTTTGGTGGGCCCAGGCTGGAGATTCGAACCTGCCACCTTAGGTGTACGTGGCTGGTGCCTTAGCCGATTGAGCCACAGGCGCTGAGCCGTTCACTTAGCTTCTTGAATAAGTTTATATCTCTTACCAAATTTGGGGATTTTTCAGCCTTTTTTTTTTTTTTTTAAAGTACTTTTCTGCCACACCCTCTTTCTTACCCATGTCTGGAACTTGAGTCACACAAATATTATCCTACTTGTCTCTGAGACTGTTTATTTTTTTTTTCCCTAGTGGGCTTGCTTTCTTTGTTCAAATTGGATAAATATTAATTGTTCTATATTCTAGTTTGTTGATTATTTCCTTTATTTTCTCCCTTTTGCTGTTAATACCATTCATTGAGTTTTCCTAAGATTTTTTTCCATTTCTAAAATTTCAATTTAGTGTTTTCTTCTGTCTTCTACTTCTTTGCCAGAACTACCTGTTTCTTTGCTGAGACTTTGTATTTTTCCATTTGTTTTCAAGAGTGCTCTTAACTGTTTGTTAAAGTGTGTTGATGGAAGCTCCTTTGAAATCCTTATTAGCTGAGTCTAACAGTTCTATCATTTCAGTTTTGGCATAAATTGATCAACATTTTTCTATTCAATGTCAGATCTTCCTGGTTTTGGTAGGATGGATGATATTTGGTTGAAACCTCTATAGTTTGTGTACTATTGTAATGACATTTTGAATCTTATTTAAACCTTTTAACTTGTTTCCTTTGACACCACTCCAGCACAGAAGAGAAATAGACACCATTCTACTACCGTGGGTAGAATTCAAGGTTTGTCTCCCCTCAGGTCTCCACTGATAACTCTCTGACTAATAGTGGTAGGAGTGATCTGTTCCTGCTCCCCACATGGTCTCCACTGATGCCAGGAGGATGAGTAGTAATATCTTGTTATTATTGGGTGAGGACAGGAGTCTAGCTTCCTATATGGTCTCCACTGATGCCAGGAGGATGAGTAGTATTATCTTGTTATTATTGGGTGAGGATGGGAGTCTAGCTTCCTAAGTGGTTTCTACTGATAACCAGGGTAGGGTGCTTATTACTGTTTAGCAATATGACCTCTTGGCTCCCTACTAGGTTTCTCTGATACCTCCTTAGAAGAGTGGGATGTTGGGTGCTTCATTAAAGACTTGCATCTAGGATGGATGCCATGGGCATCTAGGATCCCCACTCAACTACTGGAATGGGTGATGATGGGGCTGCAGATTTTTTTCTGTAAGGTTTGGCTGGAGCAGAGTTGTTATCTATGTTTTCTGTTCTGGTGGTGTTTTGGGGTTACCAGATTCTTTAGCTTCAAGTCTAGGATATATGCAGGGAATAAAAACCCCAGGGGCCTCACTACTGTGTCATTTCTTGAGCCTCAGGTCCCTGGCTGGTCTGCCTTCTCTCTACCTTTCAGAATCTTCTTATGTTTCTCTCATTTACAACATCCAGTGTTTTTAGTTGTACTTTGCCAGAGAAATAGGGAATAGTACATCCATGGGAGTAATCTGGAAGTAGTGCAGGCAACCAAGAGTCTCGGGATGTCTGGAAAGCATTGCTTTATTCACAGCAAACCTCTGTGCTAGCTTGTTAGGTTCAAGAGTTTGTGGGGGGTAAATGGAATAAGACTCTGGGGGTTTGTAACTCAGATCTGATGCCAGGACCATTTCCAGGTGTCTCCTCCCTCTCTCCTTCCTTGTCCTTTGTGAGGTGGAGAATCCTGGGCTGTGTGAGGTGGCAGCCCTTGTTGGTGGCAGTTGCAAATCATGCCTGGCCTGGCACTATCCAAAGTAAATACTGATGTTTCCCTCTGTCCAGTGATCCGTCTTCCTCTGATGTCATCCTCCTAGGGGTTGGTGAGTTCAATAAGCTGGGGGCAGGGTGAACCAGGAACTGGGCAAACGTGGGCTATTGCTGGTGCTTTCTTGGGGATTCAGGGGATCTATTGTTGGAGATGTGGGTGGTAGACGGATCTCTGGTCACTGGAGCAGAGGACTGGAAGTTGCTATGAGAATTGGAGAAATGGACTAAAATGTCACTGGCTGTGTGGTGGTCCTGTGCTCTTTCTTGCACAGACTCCACTTCTCCTACCTGGGCATTCTGAGCCGCCTCCCTCCTCCGCGTGGGCAGGGTCTCAGGAAGATGAAGTGGAATCTCAGCATTTGGAGGGATATTGGAAAGGGGTGATGTTCAGACATCTCAAAGCAAATAAAAACACAGCAGATTGTTTTGGAAGCATCAAATGCAAATTGTCAACACGACCATATTTCTCGACTCAGCAGCCGAATGTGTGAATTAATTATGGACCTATTAAGACGCAGACGTAGCCTTACTTTCATATGACTAAAACAACCCTGCTACTCAACCAAGAGGATTCCACAGGCTCCTCTTTTAAAGTGTTAGCAGCTGAGAGAAAGGCAAGAAACCTTTAGTGCAGACCTGGCATCCTCAGTTTTGAGGATCCGCCCCCCGAGTCTTGGTTAAGATTGGTTTGCTGTTAACAGGCACAGGACAGAACATGGAGCTTTAGGCAAAAATTAGTAGTTTCAACAGATAGCTCAGATCTTCAAGAGACCTGAAGAGATGCTGAAGTTGAGGTCCTTGGTGTGTGCTGTACCCCGTTAATCTTTGTGTGTCTGTGACCTTTGAATTCCGTTGTCTGTTCACCCCATACAGGGCTGTGATGAGCCACAAAAGGCACTTCCCAACGGCAGGGGCCACAAAACACTTACCCACGTGAGGTTTTCATGAAGGATTTCTTTTCTTTTTTCCTTTTTTTTTTTTTTTGAGATAGAGTCTTACTTTGTAACCCTTGTAAAGTGCCCTGGCATCACAGCAACCAGCTCACGGCAACCTCAAACTCTTGGGTTAAGCGATTCTCTTGGCTTAGCCTCACGAGTACCTGGGACTACAGGTGCCTGCCACAATTCCCGGCTACATTTTTGTTGTTGTGGTGGTTATAGTTGTCATTGTTGTTTAGCAGGACCAGGCCAGGTTCGAGTCCACCAGCCCCAGTGCATGTGGCCAGTGCCCTACCCACTGAGCTACGGGCACCGAGCCTCATGAAGGATTTCTAATAAGGGCTGACTTCCTTGAAGAACAACAAAAAGCAAACCCCTTTAGGCAGGTGCATGGAGGACTTTGGCTATCTCAGCATATACCTTTAAGATCTGTTTAATACTGCTCCAATTTTTTTAATATCTCACCGTAAAACATTCTGGGACTCCAGTCTGCAGTAGGACCAGAATCTGGCTTCAGAGATCTGGTTCTGTCTCTCGCTGCTGGGAGCAGCTGTCTCTTTCTCCTGGAGACCTGTGGACAGCGATCCCCCCCTGCCTAGTCCCACGCATGGGCTTTGCTCAGGTTCACCCAGCCTCCATGCAGCTTGTGCAGTCTCTGCTTCTTGACTTGGAGACTTGGGAAACCTTGTTCGTGGGATGGCAGGCACCTTGCTGGACAGATACGGGGACAGATAAATGGAAAGGGAGTTAGAATGTTCCTCAACTTGTTTTTACTGTCCCAGGGCCCCTGTGATTATTGATTGTTGCTCTGAATCAGGCACTTTTGTGCCAGGAACTCTGTACCATGTGTTAAAATATTGCTGTGCTTCCTAACCTTCTGGCAAAGTTTCCTCCCTGAACCCCTGAGCTTGTAGCCCTCCCCTCTGGAGACCGGACACCCCTGGCTCTCCCCAGCAACTAAGGGGCTAACTTGACTGTCCTCATTAATAACTGTCAGGAATGCAGATTGGTGGGGATGGGGACCCTGCCGCTGGTTGTTAAAACATTTTGCATATTAGCTCTGATCTTACCATGATTCCTACCGTTCTCTCCCTCCAGCCGTCAGCAAGTGTTACTGAATTCTGCCGTGGGCTCCAGGTGATGCTGCTTCCTTACTCTTAAGCTGGCTTTTCTGGATCCAATCTGTCTTCTTCCCAATCACACCCTTGCACACCAGGCCCCCCTTTGCTGCCTGTACCCCCAGCCTGTTTCTCCTTCCTGTGCTATTTTTCCTTGCTACATGTGAGAGAGCCCAAAAGTGGCCTTTACTTTGCTGCAGTTCTAGTCCCAAAGGGGGGGGCTTTCCTGTAGAAAGTTGCCTCCTATTTATCCTTCTGCGGTTTCCACTCTGTTGACAGCGGCATGTCTCGCTGACATCCTCAGAGCCGCTGTGACTGCCGTACACAAAGCCAGGCCTGTGTGACTGTGGCCCTTCCCCCCTCCTCTCAGGCCCTGCAGCTCATCACTCCCCGGAATGACTTGGGGCTCTGTTTTGCAGGTGTTTTTCTTATTCATCCCTTTGCCAGGTTTTTGAGGAAAAACCTTCAGGGGGAATCCTCTCCTCCTGTTTTCAGAGTGAGGCAGTTGGGGAAGTTCTGTCATTAGCACGCGCTCCCCTCCTTTCTCAGCCTGGCTGGTAAGCAGGGAGCTGAAACTGACACTCCTCAGTCTGCTCCCACCTGCCACTGACCAAGGAGGGAGGTGTGGGCAGGGAGGCACTTCGCTCATCCCAGACGAGGAGGCGCCCTTGTCTTCTAGGGTTGGTGCAAGGCAGAAGGCTTCATTTATTTTTAAAATGCCTTTTATTCTCCCAGGGGAGAGTCTGCTTGCTCTCTTTACGAAGTGGGCCTTAGGGTCTGCTCTTTCTTGGTAGACAAGGATCTAGTCTGGAGCTGGGGGTAGGAGGACGTGGCTCTGTTTTGAATGGGTGTTAGGAACAAGTTTAAGGAGGGTGTTGATGTTCTGTTGAAGGCAAGAAAGTCAGAGCTGGAAGCTTCCAGGCTGAGTGATTCATTTTACTCATCGGGAAGCTGATGCTCAGAGAGGGGCAGACACTTGGCCAAGGTCACACAGCCTGGTTGAATGGTTGAATGGTTGAATGGAAACCAGCCCTTCTCATGCTGACGTCCCATCTCTTCTCTTGTTCACTAAATACTCACTGAGTGTGTACTTTATGTTATTTATCCAACAACAAGGTCCTAAATTGGCCTCTTGAATAAGTTTTCCAGGGCAGGGCCTGGAAGTCTGTGTAGCCAACAAGCAGCTCCCGTCCCCAGGATTCGTATCATCAGGGAAATTTGGGAAATTCTGATCTACACCACACCTGCTAGTGGTGGGGCCCAGAGGTTGGTGGGAACTTGGAGCCAGGACTGTGGGAGCCCATGGCTCAGACCCTGGGCTGGCACTGTTTCTGGGGCCCTCTAGATCTCTGGCAAGAGGAAAGTGGAGTGGACTGTTGGAGGCTCTGAAGCCCATAAATCGAGACAGACACCATCCAAGGTTAAAAACTGAAACTAATGGGTGCACTGGTGCACTTGCCCTCTCCCCAGGGCAGACTTTTCTTTTCTTTTCTTTTTTTTTTTTTTTGAGATAGTCTCACTGTGTCATTCTTGGTAGAGTGCTGTGGCATCACAGCTCATAGCAACCTCAAACTCTTGGCCTTAAGCGATTCTTTTGCCTCAGCCTCCCTAGTAGCTGGGACTACAGGCACCCACCACAACACCTGGCTATTTTTTGTTGCATTTGTCATTGTTGTTTAGCTGGCCCAAGCTGGGTTCGAACCTGCTAGCCTCAGTGTATGTGGCTGGCGCGGTAACGACTGTGCTATGGGCGCTGAGCCCAGGGTAGTCTGTTTTATTTCCCTTTTCATTCTTCTTTTGTACTCTGATTCTCCCCTCCTGGGAACTGGTGAGATGGACAGGCTGGGGTCAGGAGTGGGGAGTGTGTCCTGCGTCACGCAGACCAGTTGTACAGGTGGGTGCAGCAGGCTTCTTGGCATTTGTTGGTTGGACCTAAGGGTGTAACAGTGCCGTGTTCTGAGTCTTCAGCATGAGAGAACAATTCCAAATTGAGGGACCAGAGGGCTGGCCTTGAGGTTGGGAAGGAGGCAGAGGGAGCAAAGATTTGATTGAGACTACGATGGTGCATCCCTCAAAGGAGCAGAGCCCTTGCCTGAGCCCAGTAGGCCTCCTTTGTGGATCCTGAAATAGAGAGGTGCAGGATCCCTCCTGGGTGGGGCAGTCGTTTAGTGCTGATAGAGACTGGAAACGAGGCCACTAGATCCCTAGCCCTAAAACCGCTGTCTGGTGACTATGCGTTCAGTGCAGGTGCCCACAGGCCGCCTGGACAGGGGATGGCCCAGAGGGTGGCTGTGGGGTTGAGAGGAGTTCTGCTCTGTGACGTTTTCTCTGGAATAGCCTGCACGGTGTGCTCTGGGTCACTGTGTCTCACATCTCAGGCCACTGCTAGGGGTAGGGAGGAGTGGGTCAGGCCAGTCCTGGTGGGTGGCTCTGGGCAGTCCTTAGCCTCCTGTGACCCCAGGCTCATCTGCCGAGTAGGTGGCACTGATGTGCTGCCGCGGCTGTGGGAGCTCCGAGAGGTCTGGGGCGAGGGCCAGTGTGGGGGCCTGGTGCCCATCAGCGGGGAGCTGACAGCAGCTCTGCTTCCTGCCTGCCCGTGTGGATTCTCTGACCTGCTTTTCGTTGTTCATCGGTTGCCGAAATCCAGGAGGTGTTCTCGCAGCGCAGACATCAGTATCATATGAGAAAACCCGAGGGCCTTTCGTCTCAGGTGGGTTCCTTGCTATGAAAAGCTTCTTCCTGCATTAGGGCCCAAGCTTCAGAGATTTCTGGCAACCTTGCCCCTTGGCCCGTTCCTAGGGCTCCTCTAGCCCTGCTCCTGCTCCCTGCAAGCCACAGAGGAACAATTTAGAGGATGAGAAAGGAGGGAGGCTGGGTGCCTTCTAACTATTTTTTTTAATGAATTATTTAGTGATGAATCCGTTCTCCCTTGTCCCCCTGTCCACACGTGGCCCTGACACTCTCAGGCAACAGAGAACCAGCTCTGTAATTGGTGGGACCTGATGGAAAATGAAAATGTGGGGCTCTGTGTCAGGAGATGATTAAGGAATTTCAAGACAGCAGGGTGTTAAACCATGTGCTGGGCCCTTCTAAATTCAGACACTTGGGTGAACGCATAGGTCTCATGTTCTTTGGCAGGAACCTCCCAGGACTCAGGGCTGCAGGGTATGGTTGTGCAGGTTGTCTACTGCACAACTCTAGGGGACATCATTTGTGCTGTGGTGTACATGGTGATCCTCTCAGAGGTGGTTTCAGCCAGCCAGCCCACGACAGTGGCAGTGATCCAGAACTTTGGGGCCAAGAGAGCCATTTGGTGATGGCCTGGTACCCTCCCCTCCAGAGCCTTCCCTCTCACCAGTTTTCTGGAACCTCCCCTACCCATCCTTCCTTTCTCCTTGGCATTTTGGGGACACGTTTCTCCCTGATACCGAGGTGCCAGGGCTGCACGCAGGTGCTGCTGGGGAAGCTTCCGCTGCTCCGTGCCGCTCGCCCGCCGGCGGCTCCGCTGCTAACCTTTGGGGTTTGCTCACAAAATAGAAACTCTCTTTGTAGGTCAGTTTGTCAGTAATTTTGGCAGCCGCGGGGCCACCGAGGGAATGAGGCTTGGTTCCCACTCGTCTCTTGTGCTCGGTTTGGAGACTTTTGCAGAGCCCCTCCCCGGGAGGAACGCTCACCCCTGCCGGAAACGAGAGCTGGTTTTCTCTGACCTGGTTTTGAATTGGCAGGAGCAATTCCTGTATCTGGAAACACATAACCGCAGAGGAGGAATTTGGTCCGTACCCAGCCTGTGGGCCTGGCCCTGCCGCTGGAGCCTTCTGCTTGGGCACTTATTTTCCTGGGCAGGTGGCACTTGGGTAGGGGCTGCCGGGTTTTATGTATATATATGCTCCCATGCTAGGGGAAGTGGAGGATTCTGCTAAAACCTTGCTACGTGTACTGTGGTCCATGTCCATGCCCCTCAGCTTGCCAGCTGGTCCACCTGGTTCTGCACAACCCCTCCTGACTTTTGCCCTCAGCCTCCACTGAGGCCCACATAATGTCCCAGTGCAGAAAGATGAGAAAAGACTCATCGGATCCTGCCTTCAAGGGGCTGGGAGTGGGAGGGTGGGCGGGGCAGTTAAGCCATGTCCAACCTGGTAGGACTGGTTGTCAGTGTTCAGGGAGCTGCCACGGTGCTCAGGCGACCTAGAGAGGTCTGGGCGGCCTTCTGGCAGAGGCTGTGATGAAGATGAACTGGCCTTTGCCCCTCCTCTCTACTATTCCAGGACCTCTAGGGTGTGAGGTTGCGAATAGAGCATCTGTGGTCCACCACAAGGAACTGGGAGGGCCTCAGCTGGGATGGCATTATGGCCCAGAAATGTAATGCCACCCAAACAATAATTGAGCATCAGCTGTATGTAATACCTAGTGCTGGGACCAGAGTTGAGTCAGAGCTGGAACAAGACTTCACGGCCAAAGCTGAGTTTGATCAGCTGGAGAAGCCAGCTCTATGCTGAAGAGGGATGAGCCCCCGCCTAAGGCTGCCTGTCTGTCCCCTGCCCTGGCTCCTGCCTGCTCTAGGAAGGCGAGCTGCAGGAGGCTCTCTAGCCGTGTGTGGTCCTGAGCATTGCCTTTAATCCCAGGCCCGATGGTGAACGACAGGCCAGCTCAGTATGGAGAGAGGCCTGGAGCTCTCCCTGGCCTGCCCGCCTCTGCCCTGCACAGGCCCCTGTGTTGTTGGTGTGGCATGTTTGTATAGAGTCCTGCCTTTTTCAGGAATGCACTGCAGCCTGGGCACCAGCCTGTCCTCCTACCACGTGCTTTGTGACCTTGAGCGAGTCGCTCCCCTCTGGGCTCTGCACTGCAAGCACAGCCGACTGAATTGGAGTAAGTGAGCATCTCACAGGGATACCCAGGTTTCCTTCCTGTAAGGTGGTTCAGGGTTTCGGTGTGATAATAACAAGGGTGATATTGATCACAACAGTCGCACAGCACTTACGCGCCCTGTTCTAAGCACTTAATTCTCACACCAACCCCCAAGGGGACACCCCGTTCTCTCCATTTTAGATGGGGAAATTGAGGAATACAGAGGCTAAGTAACCTGTCCAAGGTCACGCAGCCAGCAGGTGTCAGTGTAGGGGTTAGAGCTCAGGTGGTGTGGCTGCTTGGCCACCATGCTAAATGCCTCCAGGCAGTCAGGGGCCCCTGTGTCCATGGAGCATCTATCCAGAGCTGTGTTTTTCATCCCCCCCCCTTTTTTTTAATCTCATGGCACACTTGAGCTATAGTTAAACTTCTGCAGCACACTTTAAATTATGTTGATAAGAAAAAAGAGTTAAAAAACAAACAACATACTGTGCTTGGAACTTCTTTCAAAAATAATTAATGATCTTTAAAAATTTTTGTGACAAACCTAAGATCTCTCTGCCACAGCACACCGGTTGGAAACTCACTGATCTAGAGGGAGTGTTGTCCCCAGGACGCACTTTCTGTCCTCTGTTAAGCACTTTCCACTTCGCTTCTGGACCCTCGGGTAAGGGTTTTGCTCCAAATGCTCACCCAGATGGAGTCTTGTGGGCTTGCATAGATGAACAGCCCCATTTTTATTCTTTTTTCCCCTCTCTGCCAACACAGTATCCGAGAAGGGCCCTGATGATGCAGCCACCCCAAGGACCCCCTCACGAAGGCAGCTGAATATTAAGGAAAAATTTATGAAATGAAGTTGGGAAGCCACTGGCCCGACCAGAGCCCCTTCTGAGCGATGTGATTTATTCTGGCACAGTGGCAGTGATTAGTACCTTTGGTGTCGGAGCCCGAGCATTCACTCTGGCCTGGGTCTGTAGCTGAGGGAGCCTTCGGGGCCATTACGAGCTAATGGCTGAGTGTGGGCGGAGGAGGGCTACAGTCAATCTCGCTGCTGGCCGAAAATGAACGTCCACGGCTCCCTTCCTGCTCCTCACCAGAGAGGCTTACGGTCCCTGTTGGGCCTTGTCCCCACTGCTGGGGGGGCCTCTCTGGTCACTTCTTGGCTTGGAAAACAGAGGCTGGGAAGTCGCCCAGAATGTTGTCTATCTGACCCAGATTTTAGAAGTCTGCATTGATTTGGGGGCGCTTGGTTCTGCTGGCTTTGCTCTTGGGTTGTCTTCCCGCAGAGCCTTGGGAACTCCTCACGTCCTGGTAGGAGAGCTGCCCCAAGCGAAGAGTCTTTGCTGCCTCCATGACTTCGGGATATCTGCCCCTCTTGTCCTCTCTTGATGAGGCCTAATTTACCTGCAGTAAAGGGCACGTCTTCCATATACAGTATGATACATTTTTACACACGCGTACACCTGTGTAAGCAACACCAACAAATAGAATCTTTCCTCCTCCACCCCCTAGCAGTCTCCCTCCTGCTTCCTTCTAGCCGGTACCCCCCAAAGGGCAACTACTATCATAACACTTCCACCCATAGGCAGGTGAGTTTTGCTGGTTTCTAAATGCCATGTAAGTGGAATCATCCACACGTCAGTAGTTTCCGCATCTGGCTTCTTTAGCGTAACATTTAGTCGGCGAGACTTGTCCAGGGTGTTTGTGTGTCAGGAGTTTGTTCCCTTGTACTGTGGTGTTTTATTGTGTTGTATGAATAGGCTCAAATCTGTGCGTTTTCCTGGTGCTGGATGTTTGGATTGTGCCCCATTTGAGGTTGTTAAGAATGGTGTCACTAAAGCCATCTGTGTCCTGCGTGGTTTATGAGCTCTGGTTCTGGGGTCTTGGGACTGGGCTCTGCCGTTCATTCGCTGAACGGGTGGAGGTTCCTTAACTTCTCTGAGTCTCTGTTTGTACAGCTCCCGAGGCAGTACAATTTCTGAGGAGCACTCAACGCCTGGAGGCTCCCTGCTTAGCGGGTTTCACCTGGACACAAATTTTTGCATGCTGATTGCAAACAAAAATTTTTGCATCTAGTATTCAGGGAGAGCTCTCCCTTGATTCTTAAAGACTGCTGAGTGACACGCTGTCTTTTTTATTTTTTTAGATAGTGGAAGTTTGCCATTGCACGGGGCTTGATGAGTCTGTTTCTCCTCTCTCCTTCGCTCTCTTTCTTCCAACTCTAAGCAAGCTCAGAGGCAAAGGAGCACCTTGTGTGCATGTCTGTGTATGTCTGCGTGCGGGAGGGGTTTCTGCTCAGCCTGAGATGCTCAGTGTAGCATCATCTCCAGCTCACTGTTCAGAAACTGGGGCTTTCTTGAAAATAATGCAGCCTTTCATTCCAGGGGGAATCACCCCACTTTCAGGTGTTAAAGCTATTAAGTTGTGCACCCCATTTTTGACCTATAGAATTGGCAATTTCATGTGGTTCAGCCTAATGTTTTCAGGCCCTTTAGAAGCAACCATTTACAGTAAACAGTTACTATACTAGTTATAAATCATTTCCGTCAGTCCTGACATTGCTTGCAAAATCCTGATGTTTCCAAAAGTGCTTGGAAGTAAAGCAGTGAGTTTCTTCGAAACAGTCCTCATCTTGGACTTCAAGATGCTCTGAATCCAGAAGTAGAGGGCCTGGGCCAGGGCTCTGGAGGGGATGGGTCCCCCTTCCAGGGTCCCACATGCAGTGGACCACCCTGCCTAACTCTAGTCCCAGGGCAGATGCTCTCCTGCCGAGGTCTGCCAGGAGCAAGGGGCTGAAAACCTCTGAGCAGCCCCCTTTCTCCTCCACACAGGCTATCACCTGGGCTCACCGCCTGTTCCCCTTCCCTGCTTCTGCCACAGGAATGATGCTCTAGTCACCAGCTCTGCAAAGACAAAAGAAATAATCACGGTAAAAGTAAAGGAGGGCCAGGCTCTGCGGCTCACACCGATAATCCCAGCACTCTGGGAGGCTGTGGTGGGGGGAGAGCACTTGAGGTCAGGAGTTGGAGATGAGCCTCAACAAAGTGAGACCTCCATTTCTACAAAAAATCAGCCAGATGTGGTGGCAGGGGCCTATAGCCCAGCTACTTAGAAGGCTGGCAGGAAGATCACTCAAGCCGAGGAGCTTGAGGTTATAGTGAGCTATGATGACACCACTGCACTCTAGCCTGGGTGACAGAGTGAGACCCTGTCTTTAAAAAAAAAAAAAAAAGGTAAACATAGGTACTATTTATGGAGCACATACTATGTCTAGGCACCTTATATGCATTGTTTCAACTTCCTCTCAATCTTTTAAAATAGATGTTACTGTTCCCATTTGACAGATTAGGAAATTGAGGCAAGGAGAGGTTAACTAGTGTAAGGAAGCCCTCCTAGCTAGGAAGGTGCTCTGCCTGGAGTTATATCCAGGTTCCCTAACTCGACCTGTGTCCTTGCCATCACTTCCCTCTGCTTTCTGGCTGTTTTCTTAAACTACAAAAAGGAGAAGGGAAGGAATAGTTTCTAGGAAGCGGATAACCCACAGGGAGAAGGCTTCTGTGTGATTGACAAGCTGTCCCATAGAGGACCTGGTCTGCATTCTGGGCAGGGCAGAGCAGAGTCAGGGAGGGTTGAGCTCTGTTTGGGCTCATGAAGGGTTGGGGGGAAGTAGCTATGATTGCCAAATGCATGAGCTCTTTTAAATTGAGGAGGGGGCAAGAGCAGGGCCAGAGGTCCTGCCCTCTTCACAATTGAGTCTCTAAGGCCTGTGTTAAATGCAGGGAACCAGCAGGGATAGTCTCTGAGCGCTGTGCTTTCTTAGAACTGTAGTCTTGGGATTTATGGAGTCCCCGAAACCTGGGCTCTGAGAACTGCAGAGCTCTGCTGTCCTGTGGGGGGACCTCCCGTCTGTACGGTGTCTAAGAGAACTGTGTTCTCGTGTGGGAACAGGATGTGGGCTTATACGTAGCAGACTGGAGCCACACTACACGTGGTTTAAATTTAAAATTTTCTACTAGTCACTTATAAAAAAGTAAAGGAAACGGGTGTAAAAAAGGAATATATTTTTGTTTAACCTAACATGTTGAAGACATTATGATGGTATCATATAACCAACTTAAAAATTAATAATGAGATTTTTTTCTCTTTTTTTTACATTCCTTTCCTCACATTAAACCTTCACAGTGTGGCGTGTATTTCAGAGCATCAGCTCCGTGTCAGGTGCTAATGGTCACACGTGGCTTGTGGCTACTGTAGTGGACTGCATGGCTCTCTGTAGGAGATTCCCCCTGCCCTGGGTCCCCCATGGAAGGTGTGGTCCTGGATCATGGGCTGATGTCCCGCTGGCCAGAGGGGCAGGCTCTAAGAGAACATGGGCAGAGGCTTTACTCTGTCTTTGGAGTTTAGAAACAGATACTTCTAACGTGGAGTGTGCCAGCCATCCTGACAGCTGCTGGATGCCGTCAGGGGTGGCCCTCGGAGAGGTCTCTGCAGCCCAGATGGAGCTCTTGGGAGGTCATATAGACCCTGGAGACTGAGCAGGTCCAACAGGGTGGAGAGGAGCTACGTGGCCATAGCTCAGGCTTCCCTCCTTGCGTCTGCCCCTTGGGGGAAACAGTAGCTGGGCGGTGCTTCCCGGTATGTGGCCCTGCCAATCGGGGAGGGGGTAAGTGGAAGTGGTGGGGGTTGGGAGGCACAGGCCCTGGGCCCAATGTGTCGTGCCG